>JAOVVB010266221.1:0-18587 GCA_028570985.1 Heterobranchus longifilis | reverse complement strand
ATCTGGGAAGGCCTTTGGATGAATTGCATTGTGCAGAGCACGGGTCAGATCCAGTGTAAGGTGTACGACAGCTTGCTGGCTCTGCCCAGTGACATGCAGGCGGCCCGGGGCCTCACCGTGTTCTCCATCCTGATCTGTGGCCTGGCTCTGGCTCTGGGGGTCCTAGGAGTCAAGTGCACCAAGTGCATTGGTGTAAACAGCGTCAAGGCCCGTATTGCTCGCATCTCCGGCGCCCTTTTTGCCATCGCAGGCTTCCTCTACCTTGTCCCCGTCTGCTGGACTGCCCACTCCATCATCAGGGATTTCTACGATCCACACGTGGCGGCCCCACACAAGCGTGAGCTGGGCCCTGCCCTGTACATCGGCTGGGGGGCCTCGGCCTTGCTCCTCATCGGGGGATCTCTGCTCTACGCTGGGTCAAGTCCCCCCGGCATGCCAGGCTCTCCCACATTCAGCAGTGGAGAAAGTAGTCCTCGCAGAGCGCCTGCCTCTCAAGTCAAAGGTTATGTTTAAATTTCCAAAAAAGTCTGAAGTCCCACAAATACACCCCAAACCTGATTCCTCTTCTTTTGATTTTGCTCCTTGTAATTATTTTATATTTAATGTTATTCCAGTTAGCTTTTTTCTCTGAAAAGCCACAGGAGGCTGTTTGGGGAAAACTGAACTCATTTTATTATTTCATACCCGATATACTTCAATAACCTCTGTCTGTCAGTGTAAAAAAACAATAAAAGTTTTGGTCCTCCAAATCCTCTACTGAGGGAAAAGGTGTGTGTTCACATTTTTATGATAACAGATAACTGCACGTATTTGAGAGAAGTATTATGGTAGTTTTAAAAGAAAATCTTTGTTTTGCTCCTTTATGTAAACACTACTAGGGGAGAAGAACAATAGAACAATGGGGATGTGTGCATTTGCTTGTGGTGCCATATTGTTGAGAAGTGTGTGTGTGTGTGTGTGTGTGTGTGTGTGTGTGTGTGTGTGGTCCTCCATCTCCTATATTCCCTCTCCTCTTCCCTGCCTCAGCTACCTGGTACCAGGGACAAAGTAAAACACATATTTCTTTCATAACATAAACCATATGGTATTCCTTCAGTTAACAGCGAGTACAGTGAAGCAAGTGATCTCAAAGCACCTCCTACTCTTTCTCAGAATCATAATGGAAAATAATTCGCTGACATGGCGAAGGTTTCCATCCTGTCACCGATCTTGGATATCCAAACTGATATGATATTAAGCAACAAACAGATCAACACAGAATGTGCAAGTTTCTATCTGTCAGTGTCTCTGTGTGTAAGCATGAAATGTGGGATGTTTACAAGCCACAGTGGAAAAAGCATGATCTTTATTCATGAGACATTTTTCAGATCCCTCAGATTCTGTGCTCCTTTACTTTGAAATAAATGATCATCCACAGAAAACTATTTCAGTGAATTAAACCCATTCGAGATCCCTGGTTACTGAATACAGTGAATTCCAAGCTACATTTTCTTAATCTAGATACACTGCACAGAAACTATACCCTGGTATTTGCTTTCCAATGCAATCAATCATTTAACGGAAATCACCAAAGCATAATTCATACAGATTTACCAGCATGGTAAACACAACAGATGAACGAAAAGTGGCTCTCCCCACCTTTGTAGCACTCATGAAGTCTAAATATGTGTCCATTCATCGGTTAGGTGTGCTCCTTTAGTCCACGGGGATCCACCGACCAAAAGAATCCAAAGAGTTTTTCATAAAATTAATCCAAGTTGTAAAAATTGCCACGTAAAATCCATTGTAACTGTTTGTTAAGTTCCTTCGGAAGTTTGTCCGCTTTCCGTACTTCCTACAAGTGTTGTTGAGTGTGCTTGTTTTCATGAGTTTGCTGCCTATTAAATGAAAGTATCCTCAGCTTCTTCTGTTTAGTTTTCTCCGCAGCAGAGGCCTGTCAGTACAACAAGCGCTCCCAGTTTGGAAGTCTCTGTCACGTGTTTTTTTTTTTCTTTTCTTTTTCTTTATTGAAACTTGTAAACAGTTTACAAACATAAACATTTCTCTTTCAGACAACAGACACGCCTAATAAAACAAATACATAGAGAACAAAACAAGGGACATAATAAAGCAAATAAAAGGAAATTGTCTTAATGTAAGTAATCAACTGGGGAAATTTCATTGTGATATTTCTTAGTTAAACATCTTATGTAGCGCCTTGCAAAACATCTGAATTTTACAATCCATATTTTTAAAGGCCATTTTCTCGAAATTAGCTTTTCTCAAACTCTGAGGCAGAAATCTCCACTTCAGTACACACACCAAACTTTTCATTCCTATCTATATTCTGTTTTTTATTTATATTTTTATTTTTGACAGAAGGGGTGTGTCCATATAACATTGCAACACTGTATTCCTAAAAACATGGCAAGAATGTTTTTTTTAATGGCTGTTGACATTATTGTCTGATTTATAGGGTGATAAAAAGAGACCCCTCCATTTGACTCTCAGAATTTTGAACCTGGCTTTATCCAACGTTCAGATTTCTATCTGTCAGTGCACATGGCACCTGATTGTTTTACCACAGACTTGAAAAATGGTGTTGTGCTCACTCACTGTTTGAAAAGATGCCACTTGTGTAACTTCCATACACTGTAAAAAATACAATCTTTTTATACAGTCTATGGTAACTTGTGTGCAGCTGTAGGTTGATGTTTGGTCTTTGGCGCTCCCTGGAGGCGACTGTCAGTACTACAGTTACAACAAATAATACACAAATATGACAGTACAGATATTAATATCTGTGTGAATGGAAACCTCATAGTATGAAGTAACATCTAACACACGAGGAATGTGCTTTCTTGACGGAGCTGGGCCTAAATGGTTGAAATCAATATGACATTAATAAGAATATTTTACAAATACTGTTAAATTATCACATCTAAGAAGTGTATGCAAAATCACGATGTTGAATGCATTTAAAGGTATTCCAGTGTGATACATACTCTTTAAAACAAAACCTTAAATAGGAGGTTTTCATTACAATGTGCTTGTAGTAATTATTTAACCCCTGTGCATGTTTTTTTTTTTTTTAAACAAAAAGTTAATTTCTATGGTTTTAACCCTCTTGTTACCTTAAAAAACTGCCATAAAATTCTATATTATTTTCTGCTTTCACTGAGCTTTACCCAACTTCAGTCCTGAACATCATTCATTCATTTCTGAACCCTTTAAATGCCAGTTTACATAATGCCACTGTTGTATTTCTTCTGTATATACTACTACTACTACTACTACTAAATGCTAGAGGGACTTCCTTCTTGTTTCAAAGTCTGGGATATGTCAATGATTAGCAACATTATTGATTTTGATGCATTATTATTATTTCTCCATAATACAGCAGCAATAACCTTATAGTGGAAACCTTTTTTTTTTTTTTTTTTTAAGCATGGCAAATGTTAAAAAGTCTCAATCTGGTGGTCAAAACAATTTTGAAGTCAGGGCTCTGGATGGAAAGATACATGATATATGATATAATACAATGCATGGTGTTATGAAGCAATGGACGTATGATCAAAAATTGTCCTCTGAGTGTCTGTATTTTGGCGCCAGTTTATTATAGAATTATCATAGAAGAGGTTGAACTTCCAAAATTCAAAAGTCAAACCCTTGCCAAAATGTATGCCATATGCTTTAACATCGAAAAAATGAAAAAGCCAAAAACGTCCTTGAGGATGCACAAGGGTTAAACAGATACATATTTAAAAATAAACACTATCTATCATTGTACAATACTTTTTGAAAATTGAGCAATAACATTGCATCATGAAAGAAACAGACACCAACATTGAAATGCTATTTTTTATTTTTTATTAAATACTCTTTCATTTTCCAATAATAACAAAGCTATGAAGAACAACCATCCAAACAAACACTTGTTTTTAATGTATGTTTATTAACTGTATGGTCATGCAAAAAAAAAAATCCAGCATCCAACTGAAACTCAGAGTATAGACACATGTAGCCCCTTAATACTCACATACAAGCTAAGGCTTTTGCTAATCATTGTGAGATAACAGTTGGTTTCGATATCTGCCGTTTCATAACCTCGAGGATGCAAGTAACATAGATTTCCATTTCTTTATCAAGTAAACAGTGAAAAATTACCAGAAAGTAGACATGCATATTTCTTCCATTTGTAGAACTGCATATATAGTGTTGCTGTTTAAGATTGTGGTTTTTAATTGATCCTTTTTATCTTTTCTTCCACTCAGTTCAGTCAGGTTCTGTTTTAATCTAATATATATTAGACATTTGCCAAAGTATGGAGTCTATGGAGTTTACAAAAATGTATATGAAGCAAAACGACAGACACTTGACCTGCTGTGAATAATCTTTTCTCTTGCAGGTCGTAGCTGCGATCAGCCTGAAGTTTATATTTGGTCACGTTTCCTATTTACATCAGTGAGACTGAGAAGTCGATACCCTGTCACGTTAACAGTGTTACAATGGAGCTCTGACACTGACGCACAGATTTAATTTGATGAAGCAAATGAACACCTAATTGTGACATAAAATTACTGCTGAATATTAATTTAAATGCAACTGAATATAAAGCATTGACATTGAAACCATCTATCTGAATTTATGTGGTTTGAATTGGCCTCTTTTTTTTCCAGCTTCACATTTCAGATCAATAATTTAAGTGTCCAGTATGCAAAAACTGCAAGTTACTCAGAAGACATTGGCCATTGTTTAATTTTAAATCAAATCAAAAACTACTGAACTTGTATTTTTGAAATTAAGGCATCAGAGTTCAAGATGGAACATTCAAACTTCAGCTTTTTTATCCAATCAGGTGACATTTTTGGACACTTTACATGAGATAACTATAAACCCCTGTGAATTAAAATATTTAAATGCAATAAATTCAGGTATTTAAATCTGAAAATGGAGTCATCTGTAGTAATTTAATTTCACAATTAGGAAATTACAACAAAATACAACAGTGGTTCCCAACCTGGGGTCGTGACCCTTCAGAGGGGTCGCAAGATAAATCGGAGAGAATTAAAGGTGCCCTGTGGACTTTTCTTGTAAGCACAGTTTCTGCATTGTGTGTATCCTTGAGGTCTAACAAACATGTTGAATGATTTCCGTCCTCCAAATAATTTGCAAAGCCGATTTTTCTTAAAAGCCTGAAAAGTGTCTTCACCACTGCCTTCGATGGCACATTGCTACGCTTCTCGGTGTGTTATCGCCATCTGCAGATCAGAGGAATAATGTAAAAAACTGGCAGTAATGTGTATTTAAAAACATTGCTCCATAGTGCTGCTATTGGTCAACAACTGTACCTTTTAATACAACGCAGTCGGCAGAATAAATGTTGGCATTGTACGTTTCTGCAAACCACGTTAAATTTTTACGTTTGCAGCAGGTATGTTGAAACCTTATACATTTAAGTTTAGTATTTTATGTTGTGGCAGGGATGTGGTTAATGTGTGTTTAGGTTTAGGCACAAGGGTTAGGGTTAGGAAAAGTTTTGTCTTAAAATACCCGTTTTTGTCGGCACAACCACGGCTACAAATGTCCCATTCTTTTATTAAAAAGCACCCGGTTTTGTTGGTTTCAAACAGTGGTCTGTTGCTTGGCAGTGGTCTCGCCCAGGTAACACGCCATCCCCGACCTCTTTCTGATGAGAAACTCACATACATGTGATCCGAACTGCGTCCCTTTAGAAATGTTGATAAGATACGTATGAACGTGCAAATATAACATTTCCGTGGTTTCTGTAAAACCACGGAAATGTTATTCTGGCGACTGGGCTGCTTGAACAGCATAGGAACAGTCTTTTTTTTTTTTCCATTTGTGGCCTCTAAAATGATCCAAATGAAACAAAGCGAGAGAAGAAAATCACCTATAGGTGTAGCTGCTCACCACTGATGTGTGACGAGCAGCTGCGAGTAGATGCTGCCTGATTTTAAGGGGTCATAAAACCAAAAATGGTTGGGAATCACTGTTATACAACTTACTTTAAAAAAGTGTGAGAATCAAAATCTGTCAATTCTGAATCTGTTGTCATGGCGAGAAACGTACAGGTGTAACTAATAACATTAATGATGGCGGCAGAACTGAAGGGGATGCAGCCTTTATTAATGTCATTGTTTACAACATGTCTGCTCTGAAAGTTTTGTCCAAATACTTTGGCAAACTGACTTTAGTTGTTCCCTCAGATAAGTTTCCCCCCCTTTTTTTTGTATAACCTGTAAAGTTTAACTGCATCTTAAGTTTTCCATCCAAACATCCCCATGACTGTGAGGAAATACACAACGAAAGAAAAGCATCTCGTCAGATTGGTGGCATCAACACACAACAGCACAAACAGATCTACGTAGAGCCATAAAAAACATCACATAGTTTCAGTAATGGTTTTACAACGCGTCGTCGTCATGGTGCAAAAAGTGTGTGTGTGTGTGTGTGTGTGTGTGTGGTGGTGGGGGGGCACAGTTTTCATGTCACAGCACTCAGAAAGAAGCACAGGTGGTTGATACAGTAGGACGGCTCTCACATATGGTTCTTTTTTTCTCGACTGTGTCAGTGTACGCACATAGAGACGGTATGTGATGATTAGAAGCGTCGTCGTGACCACCAGCAACAGCCTAAGTGGAGCATGAGTTACTATGGAGGCAGCGCAGCACAGACAGGACAGCCCTCCGCTGGTACAAAGTCACACAAAGTTTCTACGACACGGTGAAAAAACAGTGCTGACACAGAGATATGTTTTATCCTCTTTAAAGGGAGAATCTTTGATCTTGTGTGCTTATACGATGTTGTGAGTTCTGATATAGTTCGTCACGGGAGTGTGTTAAGTGTTTTTCAGCATTCGGGGTGTATGTGTGTGTGTGTGTGTGTGTGTATTGATCAGTATGTGAGGAAACGGGGACCGTAAAAAAAAAAAAGGGTTGTGGCAGTCTCCGCCTCCATTTATTTCAACCCATAATTTTTTATAGTTCTGGCTAAAACAACTGATAAAAATATCAACATCAAAACACTAACAACTACAACATTTACAACAGAAACTGTGACAAAAGGGACCAAATCCATTGATTGCCATCAGCGAAAGGTCCCACAGCCCTCCAGCCAACTTCCCATCATGCCTTTTTTTGTCCAATCCCTCGGCTGCATTCCCTTTTTAACATGCTTTTTTTTTTTTTTTTTTTTTTTTTTTAAATAGTTCCAGGACTTCACACAGAAGTACAGCAAGCCAAGACGGACAGCACACAAATTTTTAAGAACACAATCAGAACAAGAGACAGGCATAAGGGTGACATCATCATTATCACACGGCGTGGTGCTACGAGGACAGTGACGGGGGCTGGTTAGCGAAGGATGTGAGGAGTATAAGAGGCAGGAATGATGGAAGTAAAGGGGCAGAGGGACGGATTTTGGCAAGCGTAACCTGAAGTTGCAGAAAGGTTCGCTCCCTCAAATTGAGTGAACGCAACAGCATCGAGTCATAAATGTGCAAAAAACAGTACAGGCCATTAGATGGCTCAAATATTTCATGCTTCACGTCAAAAATACACAAAAACAGATCAAAGAAAAGTCAAAAGTTGGCGTTGAGAAGTGTGTCCACTCCGTGCTTTCCGATTAGGTAGTTCAGAGATGTGAGTTGTTTTAGGCTTGGACCGACGGCGCCTCTCAGTGTCAGACACTGCAGGGCAGACAGATGGAGGCCTTCTGCAACTTCAGGATGAGCTGGCCTTTTGTTGTGTCTAAAGCTCAAGAGAGGCTCAACCCTAACGGCTGGAGCGCAGAAACCTTGAGTGTGAGTGTGTGCGTGCATGCATGGTGTGTGTGTGTTTTTATTTACACCTCGGGACCTCAAAACCGAACAAAAAAAAACCCCCACTCATGCTTAACTTCCCTCCCTACAGCCTACAAAGTAAATCATGTTTCCCCTTTTCTCCTATATAAATATCTATTTATACACAATTCTATTAAATAAAATTCCCCATTTTGATTAAAAATGATCCTTTTTTCAACACAAAATCCTTTAAAATACACCATTTAGGTAAAAACAGCTTAATAACACACGATACAAAAACACAAAATAAAAATAAAGGTCCCTTCAGTAACGAATCACAACGCCTAAACCCCTTAAAAAGCTTTGTGTACAGATGCTCAAACCTGACACTGAAAATTGATGTTAAATTCTGATATTAAGTAGATATTAGTTGCTCCCGTTCCCATAAACCCAACCCACAAACAGCTGTGAACTAAGTGATTAAAGTAGACCTTCTGCTGCTCTCTCAAGACAAAACAAAAAAAGAAATCACATTTTGCCAGATATTATACTTGCCGCCCCAGTTTTATTCACTACGTGTGTGAAGTGTACTTGTTTTTCTGTTAGGTATATATTTTAAACAGGTTTAATACTTTTCCAGACAGCAGACAAAACAAAGACGGGGAAATAAAGGCCATGGGAGGACCAAGACAGCATCACCCCTGTGTCGCCACCAGAAGCATGCACCATCTGCAAGAAGGGGCTGACGTCAGCCGGGCCCCAACATCAGCTAGCTAGGGTTGGACTGGATTGGTGTTGGTCGGTGTGGTCAGTCACTCAGTCAAGCTTTTGAAATATGCTTTTTTTTTTTTTTTTTTTAATTTATAATGTATTTCCCCCATTTTTGTGTTTTTACAGCTTTCCAAGCAGCCGCCTGCCGGCCAGGATCCAGGCACCAATCCGACCACGGAGAATAAATGCTCCAAACAGCTTTAGGAATCAGGCAAAGCTGGAGAAACAAGAATTAAACGGTTAATGTGAAAACTGTTGCTTAGCCCTACTCTTACTTGGCCTTATTGGTATCTAGTCATGCAGATGGTTTGGTTTTTATGAGTTGAGGTTTTGAGATATCTGTCTTCACTCCAATTCAGTGGAGGTGACTGGAATTTTTTTATAAAAATATGAAAAGTTTAACAGCAACTTAAAAAAAAGTCATAGTATAGTATGTTGTCCAAAAGTTCATAAAAAGTAATTGTATGTCGTCCAAAATATCATAGAAAAGTCATAATATAGTATGTCGAAATAGTATAGTATCTCGTCAAATATAAATCCAAAATGGTGTCAAAAATCCCACAAAATCGTGATAGTATGTTGATTTTTTTTTTTTTTTTGCAAAAGTACCGAAAAAGCTTCATAGTTTAGTATGTTGAATTGTTTTTGCAAAAATGTAAAAAATGCCAGAAATGCGTCTTTCTACAGTATCTTGTCAAAAAAGCCCCCAAAAACTCATAGTATAGTATATAAATAAATAAAAAATGGCAGATTATAGTATGTCATCAAAACCACCATAGTATAGCATATCAATCTTTTTTGCCAAAAAGTCCAAAATGACGAAAATGCCTCATATTCTAGTATGTTGTCTAAACAGCCCCCCAAACGTCACAGCAGTGTCTCATCAAAAATAAATAAAAAATGCCATAGTATAGTATGTCGAATTCTTTTTGCAGAAAAGTCCAAAATGCCTCATATTCTCGTATGTTGTCTAAAAAAGTACAAAAATGTCAGTATCTCGTCAAAAATAAATCAAGTATGTCATATCAAGTAGTATGTCGTCAAAAATGTAACAACGTCATAGTATGTTGAATTATTTTTGCAAAAACGTCAAAAATGCGTCATTCTATAGTATGTTGTCAAAAAAGCCCCCCCCCCCCAAAAAAAAGTCATACTATAATATGTTGAAAAAAGTGTCAAGTCATAGTATATATGTTGGAAAAAATAATGAAAAAAGTATTTTGTCTGTATTGTATGTCGAAAAAAAGTCAGGGTAGTTTGTAATAATATAGACTGAATAATGTGATAATAAAATATAATATGTTGAAACAAAGTCAGTGCAGTATGTGGAAAAAAGTCAGTATAGTTTAAAAAAAAGTCATAATATAGACTGTCGAATAAAGTGATAATAAAACATTATGTGTTGAATATGTTGAAAAATTCGCAAAAATGTCATAGTATAGTAAGTCGTCCAAAATTCTATTAAAAAAGTCATAAAAAACAATATGTCTAAAAGGTCATAGTATAATATGTGAAAAAAAACCTATAGACTATAGTATGCCACAAAAAAGTCACATGCCATAAAATCATAGTATAGTATGTCATAAAAAAGTTATAGTATAATGTCATAAAAAGCCATACCATAGTATCTTATCAAGTCCTAGTACTGTATGACATAAAAGTACAAAATCACATATTATCCTATGTCAGATGGACAAAATAGTGTTTTATGTGTGCAACTTTCCTGTGAGGCCTTCAATCATATGCTGGCTCTCTAAACTGGCGGTCAGTCATCACAACTTTGAGAAGCCGTGGTCTACCACAGTCCTTAAACGCATCATGAAACTGTAATTGCACCCTTCAGACTGTCACAATAGTGAGGCGTCATCACCTCACCTGGGCCTGTGTAGTCAGATCACTGCAGGGGTGCAGCCGGTGCTCCTGAGCAGTGGAAGTGCACGTTGAGCCATTTGGCATCGCGGCGATGCCACACGCGCGTCTCCTCCGACTGGCAGGAACGCGGCCGTCCCTGGCTGTCCATGTACTGCGTCAGGCGGATGTAGGCGATGCAGGCAGCATCCTCACCGATCAGATGGACGTGGGGGTTGAGGATGGTGGTGTGCACTGGCTTGCTGTTTTTACTCAAAACTGTGGGGATGGAAATGTGCAGTTCAGTTCGTTTTGTAAATGGACGTGTCAGGTGTCAGTGTGCAGCTAAGTAACCACATTTGAGAGCATTTAGCGTTTTATTGCAACACAAACGGCAGGAGGAGCAAGTGAATTTATAAATGCATTTGAATAAATGGACATTTTCATGTTTTATCATGTATCGCTTTTCATTTTACTGTTTACACATTTCCCCCAAAATTCAGCATGACAGTACTTGGTATGTTTGGAAATGCTGGAATCTCTATTTTATCCTTAAAGAGTTTAAGAGGTTAATATGCATGCCCCTCTAATACATTTATACCAAAGATTTGTAAAGGGATGAAAGGACAGGTGCAACGATTAGTCAATTCATCTGTAACTGTTTCGGCAGTTGATTAAGTTGTTTTTAAGCAAAAATGCCCCAAATTCACTGGGTCCAGCATCTCAAATGTATATATTCTTCTATAACTATAATAATAATAATAATAATATATATTATTCTATAAACTCAATACCTCTGGGTTTTGGACTGTTGGCGGACAAAACAAGCAGTTTGACAAGTCGACTGGGGCTTTAGGAAATCGTGATTAATTGAGAAAATAATTGTTAGATTTATTCATAATAAAATAATTAGCTAGTTGCAGGTTGCTCTAGACAAAAGGAGTAAAAAGATGTAATGTTTTTGTCTTGATTAAGTGTTGGTCACTTCTAATAGGAGATTGTATTTTACCACTAAGTTTCACATTAATTCTTGTAGGCAGAGAAATCGACACGCCCAAAAAAACAGAATGTAAAGTTACCGTGTGGAGTTGTTGACCACTAGTAGCACTATGGAACAAGAACACAGTCCTACAGATGGTTTTCATGATATGGAAGTTGATGCCGGAAATACTCCAAGAAACAACAATGTGAGCAGTGAAGAAGAAGACTGTACTGCACAATTTAGAATATTTAAAAATACAGCTATGCAAATGTGTTATAAGGAAGAAAATGTATTGAATCCTTGAGGTCGCAAGGACACATAATGCGTTTTGGCGAGAATCCCTGAAAGTAAACATTAGTGCACAAACATGACAAAAAACTCCACAGGGCAACTTTAATTTGGGCAAAGCTGCAGTCTCTTGCTCAGATGACACTGGTTTTAGAATATAAATGCCTCTTACTCTGATAAATAATTACGCAACACTAATTTTAGACTGAACAAAGTCCTACTACAGTGTGCCTGCAGATTCAAAGAGAACAACCAGCAACTACAGTAAATTCATGAAGACTGTGTTACAAATCAACACAACACAGAGAACACTTACGGTTCTCAAAGTAGAACTTGTGAAAGTCCATGCCCTCCACCAGGTTCCCAAGAGCCTCTGGCTCAAAAGAAGTCAGTCCAGGGTCACAGATTCTCCTGTGAGAGGAAAACACAACTATAAATAACCTCGAGTATCAGAAGTTATCCTGCAGTGATGAATGAGGCAGAACAGATGACATGACCTTTACAGGTTTGGTGAGATCAAGGTGTGTGTTGTGGTTTGTTTGTGTTAGAAGTAAGAAAATGGCTCAAACAAGGCACTTACAGTACAGTAAGTGGAGACACTACAGGTGAATAGGGTATTAACTTACAGATATCACCACAAAACTTCCCCAGTTTATTACTTACAATAAGACTTACACTAAGACAACATATTAGACAATGTGTTTTCTGAAATTGTATGAAGCCAGGTTCAAAATTCTTGTTTCATTGTGTTGACATATTAGAGTCAAAGGTTATTACAGAGGGGGATTTTGGATATCTCTTTTTATCACTCCATAAATAAGAAAATACTGTCAACAGCCATTAAAAAAAGAATTTCCACCATGTTTTTAGGAATAAAATGTTGTATAAAACAGGCTATGAATGATATATGAACAAACCCCTCTGTAACAACTTTCAAAATATACATAGGAATGAACTTAGAAAGTTTGGTGTGTGTAAGTGCTACTGAAGAGGAGATTTCGGGCTCAGAAAACGGCCTTTAAAGATATGTATTGTAAAGTTCCATACATTACATACACTACAGGTGACTACAGAAAAATACTAATAGTTATTACAATGAAACTTCCCCAGTTGATTACTTACATTAAGTCAATTATCTTTTTGTATTACATGTTTTCAGAAATTTTATGTTGAAATATGCAAATGAGGCATCATCTAATGCTAGAGATCTACAGACACAAATAGACAAAGTGTAGTAAAATAAACACCTAAATGTGTATTTTTTATGTTTTCTTTCCACTCGTCTGAAAGAAGACATTAAAAGATGATAACTTGTATTGTTTAAGTTGCATATGCAAACTTACGTGTAAGCCTCGAAGTCTCCATTGTTGATGGCTTCAATCAACTGCTCTGTCATCTTTATAATCTCCTGTTTACGAGCTGAAAAGTCAGAGACAGACAGAAGGAGAGGGAAGACCACCACAAGAGTTTAAAGCCCGTCATCATTTGGAAGTTCAACATACAAATACTGCTCCTCGTGCTCTCCCTGAACTCACTGGAAACCTCTGACATTTGAAATAAGTTGATCACGTGGGCACATACCTCTGGTAATAATGACAGTGATATTTGAAGTCTCCCTGTACAAAACACACCACACTGTCCACGTTACACACGGCATCAAGTATTTGATGCCGCAAGTTACACTTAAGAGTCCATGTCTCAATCCTTTAATGGCCTCATAAAACAAACAATGAAACCTTTAGTTCCTTTGGGCACTAACTTTTTTTTTGTTTATTATGAACATCTACCAAAATCCATTAAAGTGAAATAAAAGACATTTTATGGACACATTTTGTTTTATGAACAACAACATTTAAACAACTTTAAACTATAACAAACTACTTTTTTTAAAGATGAATAAAAGAAATAATAAAATAATAATAATATTCTTACCACAGACAGATCATAATCATATTATCATTCATATCATTATTACTAATATCATCAGTATCACCCTGTACTTACCTGATTAGTCCTTGTATTTTTAAGAAGACTAAAGAAAAATCACACTATAATAATAAAAAAATATGTATATAAATATAATAGAAAGGTAGCAACAGAGCCTTTATCATTAATGAAAATCTCTCCTGATAGGTAGAGCAAGTCATCAGACTTCTTTGGGGGGATTTTTGTTCAGTAAACCCTCGAAAACTAAACTGACTACTTGTGAAAACTTCCCCACAGACAGTACACATGCTAACAGTGAATCTTCTGCCGCTAACTTCTCGGAAGAAAGCCGCCTGTAACGTCTGGTGAGGAATGGCTCGAGAAGACCGTTAAAATACAGAAACTTCAGCTAAGATGACTGGTCTCATCTGACAACTCTAAAAATATTTCAGTGTGCAAACACACAAACCTACACCAGTAAAACCCACTGCAATGTGTTGATTACGAAAAGCCCAATTCTTTGGGAGAAGTCCAATAATAGTAAAATACAGCAGAAATTCATTAGAAAAACAACATCACACCAGAAAAGCACACACTGCATGCATACACACAGAACATGCAGCTGCTGAGCCAGAAGAGCCAGCTAGCAAATCCTGCACACCTGCATGTAACTCTGTGTTCATAAGTCAGCAAACCTTCGGCCATCCGGTGGCACAGAAAGTTGGAACAGACGGTATATGAACACTGCTTCACTGCACACCCTCCCTGGCACTTACTCTGCTGCAGGTTGTGGCTGCCGCCTGCGGGGGGCGACAGAGCGGACTCTGGTTCAGGACGCGAGCTCTGAGCAGAACTGGTCAGAGGGACACTGCTCGCAGCCTCCTGCAGGGCACCAGCTGCAGGCAGGTACAGCCATCCCAGTAAAATAAAGTCATATTTAGCAAAGCTGAAACGCCATGGATATAACTATTTACATGGCATTTTAACACTGTTTAATCTGCACAAAGTACATGAGGCAGTTATGGTAGGAAATTAGACTTCATGTGTGAAAGTGTAGAGAGGAACTGTAGCTTGTAGTCGGGCCTGACTGCCAGTAGATGGCAGCACAGGAGGGCAGAGGGGAACTACTGCAGTTGGTGGGAAGAGTTGAAGAAAAGGAGCCTTTTTAACAGAAAAATGTCTTGGTTAACTTGTAGTAAGGTTGTCAAAAGTATCGATACTTTTGATACTTTTTCAATACCCAATGTTTAAAATGATAAGATATCCACATTTGTTAGTATAAAAAAGCATATCTACAATCAGATTTTTGCCGTTGTATCAAAAGAGGTATCGTTTTTTTTTATACTAGTATTGTATCGAAGTTTAAAAACCTGGTATCGTGACAACCTTAGCTTGTAGGGCAGGTTTGTTGTATAAGAGGAAAGGTCAGGACACAAAGATCAGAGCTGAGGGTTGAATCAGGTGAACAGCTGCTGACTTACAGGTGGGTGGTGGGCAGGGAGGAGGAGGAGACAGGGTCTGGCTCTGTTCCTCAACAGTGCTGCACTGAATCAACGCTGTGCTGTCTGTAGCAGACTCACAGGCAGCCACTGACCCGTCAGCACAAGACAAACACACAAACACACCGACAACTCTTTACAAGTCAATCTATCAGTATCATTATCAACAATGTTATAGTTTTTCGTTGAATCAACACTGCGCTGTCTGTAGCAGCAGACTCACAGGCAGCCACTGCCCCGTCAACACGAGACAAACACACCGACAACTCTTTACAAGTCAGTCTATCAATATCATTGTCAATAATATTATATTTTTTTATTGAATCAATTATTTGGCCAGCATTAAAGCAAAAAAAAATAAATTTAAAAAAATACTATAACTTTTTTTGCCATACTATACAATGGCTTTTTTTCACTTTTTTTCAACATAGTATACTATGGCGTATAGTATGTTGAAAAAAAGTCACATTATAGTATGTCGAAAAAAGTTATAGTATAATATGACAAAATAGTGAAAAAAGTCATACTATAGTAACTATACTATGACTTTTTTCCATATTTTGACATAGTATACTATACCTTTTTTGGACATACTATACTATGACTTTTTCAGACATAATATACTATTACTTTTTTCCAATATACTATAGTATATCTTTTTTTGACATCCTATACTATAACTTTTTTTCAATATACTATACTATGACTTTTTTCAGATGGCAATCCAGTATATGGATGGCCCCAGTTAGACAGCTGATTTGCTGTTGCTTTCCTTTCAGCATCATTTAACATACTGCAAACATAAAACTAATTGTACAGAACATTTCTGCGCAATTGTAGATGTCAAGTTTTATGTTGTCTAAGAAACATTTTAATTTTAATTTATAATTTTTATATAATTACTAATCTGGAAAAAGTTGTCAAGGGCAGCGAGTGAACGCAGTGCATCATTTCAACAGTAACTTGCCTTATGAGACAGAACAGCACCCATAATTACTAACTCTGGTCCCAAGTGAACTCACAGCTAATCACTGCCACCTACTGACACAACAAGGGCATAACGGGACATGTGACAGTCGGTTCTGGGTTTTGTTCTCTAAAGTTAAAATCATATTTATCTACTGATCTTATACATGGCCTCTCCAAGCAACAGCAAACTTCAATCCCTGTTATTAGTCCGTAAAATGCCAAAAAAGGAAAAAAAAACAAACGCTTTCATCCAAAGCAATTTATATAAATAAATGCATTCCGGCTCAGAGAAACCCCAGAGAGCGAAAGCCTCTTGATTGCATGTCAGTGACAATCCACTATAAGATCGAGTGCTGGTAAGCCCACAGAAAGCTGCCTTAAGTAACTGGATTAACTCTTTTCTGGAGGTAGCTCTGTCCTACTTCATTCACCTGAAAACATTTAAGGTTCATCCCCGAGCTGAAGATGACTAATTAAAGGCTGAAGTGGTGTGTGAGGCAGGCATGCACATCAACGATGAAAATGAGGCAAAGAGGTTTGGAGGATGTAAATGGAGACAAAGGCAGTGTATTCTTTGGGATAGCAGCACAGTGTTTACATCCAACTCTTCACCTCACATCCGTCTCTCCTGTGGTGCTCAAAGGCATCTGTCATTTTTCAACTAACTTTACTGGATCTCCAAGCCTCAACTACCTTGACTGAAGCTGAGTGGACAGTTGCCTGAAACCTCTACCCAGTAGATGTGCATCACCTCAGATACTATAGTTCAACACAATGACAAAACCTGGACAAAATATAAAGTGAACAACAAGAGGCATGCAGAGTAGGTGAAAGTTGGACAAGTACCTTTCCTACCTTTCATCTCCTCCTCTTCTGTGTTATTGCAGCTCTCTGTGGAGCCCTGTCAGACAGAGAGAGATGGGGAGAGAGAAAAGAGGTGGGAAGAGAGACGGATGGATGAACAGAGAAAAGAGGAAATAGCAAGACAAATATATTTTTTTTAATGTGCAAAGTGAGACAGGGTTGGGAAGCTTTGGACATTTTGCCCATACGGACACACAACTGGACGGACAGATGGACGGGTAGACATCTCCCTCCCAGGAGCACAAACCAGCCAGGACAGCAGCGAGGGGAAGCGCAGAGAGCCACACATATATGAGCAGCAAAGTGCGCGCGCAATTTGAAATCGTGTAGCTAATTGGAACAGGAAGGAGTGTGCGAGTGCATGTTGGTGTGTGACTGCTCCTCGAGAGGAAGCAGGTCTTTGTGAGATAAGTGTCCATGTACAGACAATTGTGGTATTTGAATATCTAGTGCTACTAGTATTTTTGTAAGCTTGTACACCAATGTAACAGTGCGAGCAGCACGGCAGTTGGTCAGACAGTATGTGAGTATTTGTCCGTGTGCATGTGCTGCTGTTAAAGACGGTACGTGTAGGATTTTCTCTTTCATATAAATTTGAAATTAGCATTGATGGTGTATGGATTTAAAAAGGTACATGAATAATTATATACTTTTACAGTTTTTAGTATAATAATCAACTCAGGGTGTCGCCTCACCTGAAATAAGGAGCGCTAATGTTCTGCTAACGTCAGAAGAAATTCATAATTTTTTAGGAAAATTAATATTTGGCTTTTAAAGCTTAAGTTTTCCCGACTAATGTGTGGTGTAGCAGTGGTGCTACATCACACAGCAAAGGCCACATAGTTGTTTAAACGTCATCTAGTAACTACATTGATAACTTCTGATCTGTGGATTGATCGATCACATGACACGTTCAGCATGTCGCAGTGTCAGGAAACTTTTAGAAGTTAGGAAAAGTCGAGACAAACAGTCCAGTCAGTCTAAATCAGGTGCTGATATGCAAGAAAAACAAAGTTGATCGTTAGTATTGATCAGTTTGACTTGAAGTTGAAAACTGTGTAACTGATCGACTTAAAAAGGTAAAGAATTTTGCATTAATCGTGTAAATGTTATTATAATCTTTAAATCAATTAATAATTCAATTTTGAAATGGAATTGCAAAATTATGTTTTGTCTTTTAAATTCACTTCCTGGATGAGCAGTACGGTATTTCTTAGATTTATTAATTGATTATAATGAAACACTGAAACTCTGCAATGGTGCACTTCCACATTGATTCAA
This sequence comes from Heterobranchus longifilis, assembly GCA_028570985.1. Taxonomy (NCBI): domain Eukaryota; kingdom Metazoa; phylum Chordata; class Actinopteri; order Siluriformes; family Clariidae; genus Heterobranchus; species Heterobranchus longifilis. The sequence continues at coordinate 376 of JAOVVB010266221.1, read as the reverse complement.
ATGTGAGCGGTGCTGATCTGCTTCCAGATTTGGGGAATTCACAGGATTCGACTCTGCTGTGAAATCCCTTTTGGTAAACAGGAAGAGACATAATGAAAACACACCGACAGAAGCCAGCGCACATTAGGTGCACAATGAAGCGCACAAAGTCATTAGAGTTGTTTTGACAGTGATGTATGGATGGATGTATATATTTAGAGAAAATCCTTCACGAGTGTTAGTGGCTGGTGGTGGGAGGAGGAGGGGCTTACCTTGGTGCCGTCAGCTGGGTTGTGTACAACAGTTGTCTGGGCTTCCTGGGGGGAGGTAGGAGACACATCACCATGCAGGGAGAGGATGGGTGGGGAGGTGTGTGTGTGTGCGTGTGTGTGTGGGG
>JAOVVB010266213.1:0-18588 GCA_028570985.1 Heterobranchus longifilis | reverse complement strand
TGTGTGTGTGTGTGTGTGTGTGTGTGTGTGTGTGTGTGTGTGTGTGTGTGTGTGTGTCTGTGTGTGTGTGTGTGTGAACAAAGGATGCACAAACACCAAAAGCACTGAGAAAGTCAGCTGTATATGCTGAGGTAGTCTTTCGTACTTTCTTAGCAGTAGAGGGGTGTTTTTCTGTTTCTGTTCCATGAAGATGAAAAGCACTGATACGTAAAAAATGTGTAAAAAAGTGCACTGGTTTCTAGTCTGAGTAGTATTGATCAATCACGTTTGAGCAGGCTTTGGTTGCATGCAGGTAAACAGTCTGCGTGGAGAGCAAAAGAGGCGGAACGCACTGACCAAAATGCAATCTCAGAACCCAGCGGCTATCGTCTGCTGGCGATTTAGCTTTTTGTAATCTTTTTGTTTTTATTATCTACATTCATATGCAATAAACCATGAGGAATAGGAAGTCTTGGCCCGGATATCCGCTGGCTACACCGGAAAGTCTGAAATATTAGCCGTTGCCTCCAGAGGTTAAATCGTCATCAGACTGATAGCGGATGCGTTCTGAGATTGATGCAAAGCCAACATTTCTATATTCTCTATTATAAACAGTGAATTATGATTTTATTCACATTACTTTGTTGTTGACATGACCAGTGTCAATAAACCTTAAAGTTAAAATATACTGCTGACCATCCTATTGCCATTCCACTCAGCAACCCCCTTACACATGCGCTCTCATAAATACCAGATGTATCCACTTATATATCAGGGGAAGTAATAGAGACAGGAACCATAGCCTGCCGTCTTTTTATTCTGCTGAGCTGCGGAGGTGAGAAATCACTGAAACTGGATGGTCAGCATAACACAGGCGCTCCTGTCACACTAGCTTTAACAGCTCTCTCAAATAGAATGACCCACACACCTCTATCATACACAAACCCACACCCGCACACTCACACAAATGCACACACCACGAAGGGATTGAGTCAGAAAGAAAGGCTGAATGTTGCAGGGGCTGTGCTGTGGAGGTCAACGGGGACAAGGGGTCCTGAATACAGATCGACTGCAAGACCAAAGGGGCTCTGATAAGGCACAGGAGAGGGCACAGGGGTCCAGAGCAAACGAGGAGGGAGAGAGAAACCGAAGAAGAGAAAGACGTGGGCCACACACCGAGCTGGTCGCCAGTGAAAGATAACACACACACTGCCCAAGTCTTTTCACTGGGATTCATAGACTATGGCAGAAACTCTTTCGTTTGGAGACACAAAGCTCTCGAGTACTCCTCTCCTGGCTCTCTTATGTGGGAGCAGCTATTATGTGCTTCCCCCAAGATTCTGCAGAGATGCTTGACAGACTGATATTAATCTGATACTGATATTAATCCAAATGATCCACTTACAAATAATAAATTGGCTTGTTTACACATAATCAAATGTGAAGGAAGTAAACTGAGCCACATTATGGACGGCCATTGTGGATACACCATGTATTGTATACACCTTAAAGCTAGAGTGTGGGACTTTTACATATAAATGAACGTCTGTTACATTCAAGTCCTTGCCAAACGAATTCACTTAATACTGATTAAGCGTATTGCCACCAGGGAAAGCTCTCTGTATTTCTCAGTATACTGAAGTTGTGGTGTCTGGTGTCTGAGGCGACATTCCAGCGCTGACACACAGATTACAGCTATTTGTACTCAGAACAAGTAGTTTATTAACTCCACAATAACATCGTTACATGAGCAGTACACAATATGGCATCAACCAACCTCAACTCATTTACATTTCTTCACAGCGTAGCTGCTTATTCTGGCTCTCTGATTGGTCAGTATTACCCAATAACTTAACATAACACCATACAGTGGTGGTCAGATGGGGCCACTTAAAATCTCAGGGTGAGACACTAAAACCAAAAGCCATAGCTGAATTTGCCCATTTGAAAATGGCCATGCCAGTTTTTCCCTTGACATGTAGCCTAATTTTGGAGCGTTATTTAGCCCCCTTCCCGACAAGCTAGCATGACATGGTTGGTACCAAGGGAGGCCGTAGCCTTTCCTTGGCGGTGCCACTGAGACCATAGCGACGGAGCAGCAGTTAGGAGTATGGCGGAAGCTATGACGGTGTTTGTGTAATTACTCTCACTGCCAGAGGGGGGAGACAAAAGTTCCACACTCCAGATTTAAATCAGCTACAACCCGATCTGAATTTCTTCCCTGTATTTTGAGACACAATCCAGCTGCTTGATGACACATGCCAAAGATTTTCCCCTGGGAGGGCACACTACTCTACCATCTGAATCTAATCTTATGTATATTGGTAAAAAGAATGAGCCCCTTTCAAACCAAATTTATTTCTCTAGGGGAGGTTGGGTGATTTTAATATTGCATGTGCTGGTCAGTGATTTTAATCCCGCCCGGAGTGCATATGTGTGATTTTTCCTCCTTCTACCTTGGTAATAATCACAGCCCCAATTACACTGTTTTTCAGCACACGTATTAGTGCTTTCATAATTTAAGTCCCATCCAGAGAGACACCTTGTATTCTCGAGTTCCACGAGCTCAGCTCACACTTTAGAGTTCTGTGCAGCAATGGAATAAGTAGATTTTTTTTTTTCCTGACCCGATGGCAAAATACTGTCCTATTTGGGATCCCAGATGATGATGGAAAAAAAGAAAAGCCATTATGAGAGTAAGAACCCGCAAGCTCAACAAATGGGCTGATCTAATTTCAGCTACAGGTAATTATTCTGTCTTGGCTACTCGTCCTATAACTAATGTTATGTGTAGTGGACTACTTGTATTTAACAGTCCTCTCCTTACTGAAAAGGTATAATGGGAATTCAGAATTAAGCATTTGTTCATTTGATAATTAATAACAATATAATACAGCAAATATATGTCTACATTTCCAATTATAATTATGCACCTGTAGAGGGCTGCACAATACCTAATTACGATTATTTTGACTGATACTGCAATTGCGATATGATATATATATAATATTTTTGCAACATGATTCTCATTGAAAAATATATGAAAATGATCATGGTGTGATGTTTTGCTAAGGATAAGACTTCTGTAGAATACGGAACATCTCTGCAGCACCAAAATACTTAATTCAGAAAGGTATTTTTACACATATTTTGTCTTTAACAAACATTGCACCTCCTGCAATTTGAATATTGCTCGAGTCCATTTTGCAATTTTGATAAAATTCCAATTAATTGTGCAGCCCTACACCTGTATTAATAATGCACCTGTTGTCCCTTGAAATGTTTAGCTATTTTTCTGTGACATGTGCCAGACTGTAATTCGAATGATTTCACAGGGATATGTCTCATAATGTATAATAAAAATATTTGATTTACCTATTTTATTACATTGCAGCCTGTTGGCGTGCGTCCTACACTAGATACAATTGTATCTATGATTTTAATCAAGTTTTTATAAACACAGTAAAAGACCCCCACTGAGGTAAAAAGAGCAGCACTGTTGTCTTTGTCCTCTAATTGAAACCATCCTTGTGCTGTCTCTATCTGCGCTTCTATCCCACAGAGACAGAAGCCAGTGCCATCCTGGTGCGCTTTATGTCGATGTGCCAATGTGTGCATGTGTTTGCCTGGGAGGCTGCTGGAGCCACTGAGCATATTAAAGACCTGTTTACTCAGCTGAGGCTCCATTTCCCTTCTTCCTAGTATGAAAGTTGCACACACACACAAACACCCACAGAAAGACACAGGCATGCACAACGTGTGTAAAGGGACCTGCAAAGACAAGTTAAAACAATTTGATGGTAAACAAGGAGCGGTCTTACAAGTCTCTTTTTACAGCTTACCATAATAATAAGGACAGTGTAACCTTTTCGGATAAAGAGCAAACAAAGACCCCTCCCCGCTGCATAATATAGAAGTGCTTGATCTTTAGATCTTTTATTCCTATGGTGACCACTACTGATAAAGCGACAGACGCCCACAGTGTAATGACACAATGGCTGCGCTGCAGTAGCTGTTTGTATTTCTTCTCCTTCCGAGCACTTGCCAGTTATCAAACTGGAAACTATGCTTGCGTGGGATTTTAAACAATTTCTCTGTCAGTCAGAGAGAAGCTCTGTTTGATGTTTATTAAGTGAGGATAAGCAGTAGAAAGCAGGAACAGTTCGTCACTTAACAATACGAGTCTTCTTTTTGGCACGCAACAAAGGCAGCAGAAAATGTCAAAATTAGAATATCGCAGTCTTCATGCTTGCTTTCTGCTTCAAAGCAAAACTGTAGAATTAAATATAGCGAGGAAAACAAAAGCCCTCACGTTGTAATTAGAAACATTGCGATATTTATCACTTATTAATTTTGGCAGTATCTTTTTTCATGTGTTCAGCTCTTTTTTTCCATATCCAAATAAGGCTGAACTTCAAAGGGACGATACAGTTAGCAAGGACGCAGGCGCATGACACTCATCCTACTCTGTTATGAATCTGTTAATTAGTGTACAAAATGAACTCATTTCCAGAGCCAACTCCCTATCAAAGACATGAGTGAAATACTTCTATGTGGTTTGCTTTGGCACAGCACTCGTGTCGAACTGCCCAGTGAACCAAATCCTTATCAGACACAAACAACCCGCCCACGCTCAGCTCTGCAGATAGCCTTGAGAGATGTCAGGTCCGCTGAGTGTACGCTTTATGAGGTGATCCAAGCAGTGTGTGACTGGTTTGTTGGCTGGGGAGCGAACACTGGTCTCTTTGAAGTCCACTCCTGACAATGACACTGCTATTGACTGTGAGTCCAGTGACGCACGGTGAAGCAACAGGCCAACACACGGGACCCAAAAACAACAGTATCACTACATCATCACTGGCTTTTACAGGAAGTGAGACAGACTACAGCTGGCTTTGGTGCTAGCATTTGTATGTTATTAATGACTTTTATTGTTTTTTCTTTCCAGGGCTCGACAGTCACAGTTGCCAGGTTGTCATTGGCAGCCATTTTGAGAAATTAGCAACCAATTCTTGGCCTATTTTAACATATAAAAAACAGCAAAATGTGGAAAAACCAAAACCAGACAATGCTGCATGTGCGTCTGTGTGTTGGCGTGCGTGTGCACAGGCATATAAAACGTTTTAAAAAGACTAATCTGTTAACATTACAAACAAATGTGCAAATTGAACAAAACAAAACAATTTTTGAGCTGGATGGAATTATTTTGTATGGTGGACACATTAACTGATTAACTGAATTCTGTAAAGTATCAGGTAAAACACAAACTGCAAAGAATGTTGTTTGGTTACTGTAATATAGCTTTTAATCTTTTATGTCACATTTTCATTATTAAGCTGATGTATAACTGCATAGTATCTTAATTAAACAAAATATACGGTGATGACAACCATATTTTCAGTCTTGGCAACCAAAGGCTGATGCCACTTCTAAAAGTTAGTGTTGAGCCCTGCTTTCATCGGTCTCTGTTTCTGCAACTGTGAGTGAAAGCATGTCAGCGAGGGCGTAGAGACTGAATGGGGTTAAATGTGTAAGGGAGGGAGTGATTATCTTCAAGGTTTCTGAGGTGTCTGAGCCAAGATTTCACCTGAACAGCTGCACCTGCACACAGACACTTGAGGGCCACGTCAGCTGCTATACTCTTTGTATCTCCTGTCATTCTGTCTCTGTCTGCTTTGCAATGTGCCATATTTTTTCTGCTCCTCTAGATGTCTGCCTTTCAGCCACCCAGCCCACTTTACCTGTCACTCACTTTTAATTGTCTAGCTCAATATCTGTTTGTCTCCATGCTGACCCCTTGCTTGACATGAGACACTGTCTGCTCCTGTTATGGTTGTGGGAGCTGTCTTCTGGGCCGCCCAAGGCTGGAGTCATTTTATCTGCATGTGTAATGTGTGCATTGTGTACAGCCTAATATAACTATTGAATGCCCCCCATCATTAGTTTTAAACAGTCACACAGACTGACATCAATGCCAACGCAGCTCCTTTGCATGAAGTGCAGCCTGTCACATCAGCGCCACACACACGCACACGCACACGCACACGCACACGCACACACACACACACACACACACACACACACACACACACACACTTATCTTAAGAAACCTTTCTCTCTTGAAATTTTAAGAATATTCTTGTAGATGTATGTACCTCCCACGAGGAACGTCAATGTCGTCTTTCCTCCAGCGTACATTTGGCTGAGGGTCTCCTTGGACCTGGCAGCGGAACTCCACCGTCTCCTCCTCCAGGACCACCTGGTTGATGGGCCTCCGGAGGAAGGTTGGTCGCTCTGTTGGACAGGCACAGAGGACAGAAATAGATAACATTATAATGTAATGCAGTGGGTTTATGTCAGTGTGTGAATATAAATGCATTTTTTTCCACATTTCTTTCCCACACAGTGGCCTCTTCCTACAGATTGATCCCCTCTGCCTACTCAATCTGTTTTCTCTCTTAAAAATGTACCTCAGTCGTTCTCTTAGACTACATCCACGCTAATACTTTTGCTACATTTACACCTCACGTCCACACTACTTTGGCATTTTAGAACCCCTAAAACGGAGACATTTGAAAACGCTGCTGACCCCGTTTTAGTCTGAAAACTCTGGGGTTGCGTTTTAGTCTGGACGGGCAAAAATGGAGACCTTCAGAAACAATGACGCAGACACCCATGTCTGCTTCCTGATTGGGTCATATCAGTCACAATGTGTCCTTCCCTGATTTGTCACGCCCCTATCACATGACCCTTTTCCGAAAGAAAACAACATCAGCCTTGACTACCAGTGGTTAATTCAACAAAAGTAAAGTTTCTGACCTTGTTGTCTATGCTGGCAGCTGTTGCGCAGTTACATTTTGCATTTTATAATGCTACTACTCCCTACATTCGCAGGAGGCAAGCTACTATTCAAGCAATTTGCGACAGATCCCGTGTCCAGCAGTTTACACCAGCACGCGCATGCCCAGTGTAAGTACATAGTTTGTGATAATGCGTTTTCTGGTGTGTTAGTGTGGACGGATATTAGTTCTGTAACAAGAATGGATACGGAAAGTAGTAGTGTGGATGTAGCCTTAATGTGTTTATCAGCCCTGTGTGATAACCTGTGATCTCTTCTATTATAATTATATGGACAAAGAAATGCAGTATATAATGACATAAAAAAGCATGATCATCAGGAATTCAAATTCATCTGGGAAAACACTATACATACACCTAAACATACTTTACTTTTCAGCTCGATGTACTTATCTCAGGTTGAGAACATTACAGTAACAGAGAATATTTATATACAGTGAAATGACTCACCGAGGAGAAACAAAAGTTATAAAGCTTACCAAACACTGTGACTTGTGCTGTTTCACTGTCCCTCTCTCCGACCATGTTGGTACCCACACAGATGTACATGGCAGCGTCGCTCTTTCTTGTGTTGGAAATCATTAGCTTCCCTCCTCGAATCTGAAAAAAAAGAAGTTGTTTTTACTTAAATACACAGATAATGGATTTAGAATTATATTGCACTGTCTTTAAAATGTATCCTCTTCTGCTCTTTCCTATGTACAGAAGCAACAGAGGAATGATCCCTCACTTCCAACACTGTTAATGTGTTCAATGTTAGACCTTTCCAGAAGTTTTTTTCCCTGTGTGCCCAGAGACTAAAAATACAGTTAGAGACATTAACAGTATAGTTCTCCCAGGTATTAAAACAGATGGTAAGTACTCACGGTGATCCTGTCATCCTTGTCGTCAATTCGCACTTTGTCTTTCTTCCAGTAGATGGTGGGTTCAGGATGGCCTCTGGGAGGAACACACTCAAGGATTGCCGGCTCTCCTGCTGCCACCACCACGTCTGTCGGGTTTTGTCTGAAGTCATCTCGCAGCACTGACGGTAAAAAAGGAGGAAGCGGTTTAGGAAGTGTGCAGTTGTGGAGCATACTGTTGAGTTTAAAAGCTGAAATGTTTAAGTCCACCATTTTTAAAATGATGTATGCGCAACACAGTGTGAATGTATGCAGCTTTCATTGTGATTATTTAAATGGGATGTGCAGCTCCATCTGACAAGGCAAGCACAAGTGAAAGCTAATTGGAGCTAATGGAGGTCCCTGTGGAGGTGGCAGAACAAACAGAGACAGAATGCCCTGAAGCCTGGTGTCAGTCACATGTGAGAGCTCACAGGGGTGCAACTCTGCTTCACTTTGCTAGCATGTACACATTCACACACTTACACACAACCAGATACGTGCTAACAGACAAAAAAACAGCGGGTGGTCTGATGAACAACTGTGGCCTTGTATCCAATCACCCTCAGGTAGGCCTTTCATCACAGAGATATCCGCACCCAGAATAGTGTTCAATGAAACACACAACATCCGCTCATTACCAAACAAGGAGAGCTGCTGTCACACACAAACACACCCATGAGCATGCAAATGTAAGAGCACAAATGTACACAAACATACTAAACTAGCAGGATACAACGTCCATACTAATGAGTAAACATGCATATCTAATGTAGTAAAAAGGTAAACTAGGGGTCACACTGACTCTCTCCGCTGCGTGTACTCAAACAGATCGTTCTCCATTTGATCTACAATAAATCGAATCTGTGGAGTAGCACTTTAGGAATTTCAGCTTCAGCAGCGTCCATCCACGCAGGCAGCGAGGGACACATGATTCCTCTGAAGGATAAAAGGACTGAGCTTGTTGGAGGATGTTTGAAGATACTTGAGGAGGGCTAAATTAAGGGCAGCACCACAGGTCCCGATGTAAATTCCACACAGCACTGGGGACAATGGCGGGGAGGGCCAGGATTATAAGAGGGGATAACTGGTCCCTGCGCTCCAGGCTTCTCTCATCTCTTCATTCACTCTCCTTACCCTCTCTGCAGAAAGCCGCATGGCCATTGTCTTCTTATTTATTTATTTAGACCAAGGGGAAGCGGGGCGGAGGACGAGAAGAAGCTTTCAACCCAATTATCCTGGGGATGCACCGGGGTACGGAGTGGGACTTTTGTGTGACATGAATTCAAATGAAACCTTTACACAGGGGTAATAGGAGAGAATACAGAAGAGGTAGAGATTTTCTCTCTCTAATGCAGGGCTGCCCTATAAGAGCTAAGGTAATTAGCCAGATCCAGAGTGGCGGACCCCCCGGCCAGGGTGGGCATAACAGCCACCACCACTGGGCTCTCTGTATTTGCATTACAAACAGAAGTCCCGTGGTTTAAAATCACAGCCCGGTTTGGACCATACGGAGTCTGTTTTTTTTTTCAAGATCACGTTGGATTTAATTGCTCCTTTCCATTCATTGCTGATAGCACCCATGGGATTTTGTCAGAATCAATTTCCGTTGAAACAGAACGGCGACAAAAGAAACACACATTAGGTGCATCATTAAGGTGCTTGTGCCACGCTGTCAAATCTAATCTAATACTGCATGGTACGTCACAGTAAATGCATCCCTGCCCTGCAATCTAAATAAATACACAAAGTGTAGAAAAATAAAAAGAGAGTAGCCACACGATCCAGCAAATAAAATACAATATACACACACTTGTTGAGGACAGGATAAACACTGGGCTGCAAACAGATGACACACCACTGGTGAAGGGATTATGCCCCGTGTGTTGGTTCAGGGCTCGCTAATACCAAAACAACACTCTGCACAGATACATTTACTAAGTAAATGAGGGGAGGGGCACTTGAGTACACTATCTAATCCTAACAAGGTCATCAAGGTCAACCTCCTACGGTTAAAGCACACAAACAACTCAAATATTCATCCCCTCAGTGTAACGTTTGCTTCATTACAGTATGAGCATGTATCACTCCCACTTTGCCTGCAGGCACCTCCCTGGGCTGAATTACCCCATGTCTGGGATCATAAGGCAAGTGAATGCTTTTATATTAGAGTCATAGCATGACTGTTTTCTCTGTTAATCTATGTGAGGTGCATCTGATATGTGTGTATCATTAAGTGCGTCTGTGTAGTTGCTGTCAGAAACTGAACTCCGACTCAAACTCTGAGACCCTGTAGGCGTTCAGGCCCGAATCATCCGACAGACATAAGGTAATTGCCTTTCTATCCCCCTGAAACACTCCGCTCTCTTCTTCCACTGAAAACATCTCACCTCCCATGGAGTTCCAGCAGGCCCCAAACTCTGCCTTCTTGCTTACATGCTTATTAATATTTATATATTTTTTACATTTACACCCCTCTGTTGGCAAGTGCTACATCTGTCAATCCGGCTGCAGGCTAAAAAGAACCCATATCTGAATAATATTAATCTGCCTTTGCCTCTTGTATTTTATTTATTTATTTATTTCCCAAATATCAGAGGAGTGGGCTGATTTGAATGAAGGAGCATCAGGCAGGGGGCAAAGCATGGCAAATTTGCAGCTCTTTCAGCTGGCACTGTTTCAACACCTTGAACCTAAAGGGGAGGGAGTCAGGTTCCAACTTGCGCTGTGAAACAGCCAAGGGGTTGAGAGCGGAGGTCTTTGCCAAAATAAAAACACAAAGGAGACACCCACACAATTACTTTGTAAACCAGATTGTCCTACATTGGCAGGGGAGGCCTGTGCCAGCAACCATTAGAGAGGTCTGTCTGTGTGTGTGTTCTTACACTGTACTGTAAGATAGACTCAGCACACAAAAAAAATCATCCCGATGCAGATACATGACAGCACACACACCGGGCATCATAGCAAAGGGGCGGCAGGGCAAGGACAGGTGAGGAGAGATATTCTGCAGTGCACCCTCTTCTCCCACCCAAGATATTACTCACTGGAGGGTGACACCGCTTGTCGGTAAGATTAGTGGGGAGCCTTGACTGAAGCGTCCAGCCTGCATGCTGAGATAAGTGCTGACAAATGCATTCACCTACAGGAGCGTACCTAGCTTTGGTTCACAAAGGTTGCGCTCACGCCACAACACCACCGACTGATGTCTAAAACCTTATTTTTTTCCCTCCATCTTGACATTCACATCACTTTGATAGACATTCACCGCACACACAAAAACCTACACACAAACTGTAAAATGTTTCTTAAAAGCTGCAGGGCTTGGTATCTTTTTGTAATACTGCAAATGTGAATGTTTGTGTATGTTTGTGTGGTTGTTATTACTTTTCCCTCCCTATTTACTGCCGAAAAAGACCCTCCGTGCTTTTATAGATATTCTCCTGGGTCAGGGGCTAAGAAACACAGAGAGAGATTACAACAGCTAGAAGCCCGGGGCCATACCCCGGCACCCAGAACCACCACCTTCTACCCACACTCTGATTAGAAAATAAACCATGCACACACACACACACACACAACCTGGGAGTGCTGTAGAGAGGTAGCTCCAAGCTATAATATCATTTTGTTCGAGTGCTTTTTGCGCTTCATCCGGCAGAGTGCTATTACAATACCGCCATTTTCAATTCCACCCTTAGAGAAAAGAGACAATATATATGTCACTTGACAAAACATACCAAATCCACTCTATGTGCTGTCATTGATGTTTTGTATTACTGTTGATGCTGAAGGCAGCAGAAGGATAATGCCACACTATATATTACTACACTGTGAAAGGAGATGTGCTCCATTTGTCTGGATGCAAGCTCTGACTCGCTCAGTTGCCCTCCCACCGGCCAGAGCTAACCTTTGCCCCCCATCCAGATGCAGATATTACCCCCTCAGCAGGCGGGCAAGCAGCAGGTTCACACATATCCCCCTATATTCCTCCACTGAGGGGTTGCAGGTCAGACCAGAGAAACAGCTGCAAAAATATGTCCGGCTGGCGGTGCCCAAGGCTGTACCTCCTCTGAGAACTGAGTGGAGACTCTCATCATTAGCACAACTCATCACCATCTCTCTCTGTCTGTCTTATCCTCGCCTATCACCATCAGAGGTCATTCTCTGTCTTTCTTTTTCTTCCATCTTCTCAGTTCATCTTTTTTTTCCCCAATCCATGCATTGCTTCTTCACGCCCCCTCTCATTTCAAACTCGTCAAATACCGACACGCTTTGTGCAGACCCCTTGGCATCACTTTTGAACGCACTGGATAGCCCTATGTGACAATTTTGCACCATTTACCAGCCAAATGCTGGTAAAATATGCAAGTGGCTAGTAGATTTGCTTCACTCACCAGCCGAAAAAACAATAGTAATCTATTGAGTGGCTGGTAAAATGTGAACATTCACTCGCCATTTGGCCAGTGGATAAAAAAGTAAATTTCGGACCTTGCATGGGACACGTGGTTAACGTTGTAAATACTAATAGAACTACTTCTTTATGTTTAGGCAGTGAATCCACTTGGGTAAGTTTAGAAAAAAGACCATGGTTCAGTGTTGGTGTACTTTTGGTTTCACACCCGGACCCCCACCGCCTGCCCTAAATACAATTTTATCTGTCTTAATACCACGTCACATGACGTCTGGAGCAGTTGCTTTGAGCGTCTAATATTGACACGGATGGGTTTACATTGGAGTTAGTTGAAATCCCGGAGCGTCTCATATAGAAGAGTGAGACAGGTGCCTTTTGTGTCAGTAAGAGACACAGAGGACCGTGACAAAGCGTCGGTACTTGACGAATTGGGAATGAGAGCGGTCTGCTACACTCACTTTCACTGGCTTGTCAGAGCTTTCTCTGCACTGACTGCAGATGAGGTTTTGCAGATGAAGCCATATACATGCACATGCGATCATTTTCCATAGACCATGGCCAAGCACGATATGATCTCCACCACCATTCTCCCTATCTGCAAATCCTGAGGTAAGGGATTGTAAATAACACTGTCACTTCCACAGATAAGATGCAGGAAATATGGAAAAGAGCGAAGGTAAAGAGAATCATATGGTCGGCTGTGATACCATAGTGGGGGGAAAAATCACAGGTTGTTATATCATATGAAATGTGCATCTTTAATAGAGGCTTGGATGGAATAAAAGAGACAGAGCATGTAGTGAGAACACAGGGAGAAAAAGAGGCGAGGCATAACATAACACAACAGGGGATGACGAGAGGATGCCTGATCAAGGTCAAACTGAAGAGGTGGTGAGGAGCACAAAGGTGCTGAATAGATGGGGCTGACTGTAAATGAATGGAGTGCATTCCATCAAACTCATACCACATACTGTGCCTCTAACTCTGATTCAGTAGATAAGCCTAAACAAACATCCTTATTTAAACAACAGCCCCGTTCAAAGCTCATTTTTCAAACAGCACCCCTAATTTGGCCTAACAAGCCCCTGGGCAGCACAATAATGACACTAAGTCCACAGTGGGCCATTCTGCCGGCCCATCCAGGAAAAATGTGCGGTGCTGCTCCTGAGAAACAATATAATTAACTCGTAATGAACCTCTTTCCTTTAACAATACCAACACACACATACATACACATCCATTCACACACATACATACGCACGCACACACACACACACACACAATTCAATTTAGCCTAATCCATGCTTTATGGTAATGTATAGCTCATTAAAATGTTAGTTAAAAACTCATTAAAATTCACTTGAAGAAGTAATGGCTTCATTACAGTAATATGCTGAAAAGCAAAGAAAAAGACAAGTAAGGACAAGGAGAAGAAAGAGAGCAGAGAGCGACAGCTTTCTAATCACTTAATTGTGTCTAAAATGGAATACATTTGCATAATAAATGACGATGCGCTGTATCCTCCGTTCTATCTTTTTCCATTCTCATAGCACTCTGTAATTAACAGCCGCTACAATTAAAGATGCATTTTGCCCCAGAATGATTTCGGTGGCCACTCCAGTTTTCATTCTGTTGTCTTGTTTATGGTCATGAATGTGTTTGCGGGGCTTGGCAGATGCAGCCAGCGCGCAGGAAACTGGAGCTGGCTGATACTGACGAACAATGTGCCCATGGGTCTTTGTGCCGGCTCTGATAAGGCATGATGTTGTGCTGATGCTTGTGCTCAGTCCAGAATGGACACTTTACAGCCGGAAGGGGGAGTAAGACGTGAAGGAAGGAGAAGAAGCGGAGGAGGGGGTTGTATATGAGAGTGGGATTGATTTCCTGCCAATTCCAGCACAGAGAGACAGCACAGACAGAGGTAGTGAGGCACCATGATGGAGCAGGTGCTTCCTGCATCAGGTAAAGGAAGAGCGGAGAGGAAGTAAAGTGAGAAGAAGAGGAGAGGAAGTAGTGCACTCAGGCAGACAGGCACATGTCTCCTGTTAATGTCTTCTCTCTTAGTCTCCTATTGCATCAGTCCCATCTAAACATGACAGATAAGGTATGGGAGCTGTCTGTAATAGTGGCTGAGTAGGCATATTGAGAGTTGAACAGTGTGCCGTATTTTTGGAACATCTGAACATACTGAAAGGAAACTCCCTTTAGCAGCTGGAAAAGTGGCTTTCTCTACATCTTGTTTGGGCTGGAGGTTTTGATTCTTATCAAGAATAAAGTTCTGTCAAATAAGTTGACCATGGTTTCCTTTTTGCCTGGATGTAAATTTAAATCTAGTGGTCTCTGGGCCTCCTTGTCTCGGGGAGACTCAGGCAGACAAGTCACTTTGAATTAGCATTGTGTAACACATTAGAAGTAGGCCAAACACCAAACACACGCTGACTTTTTTGGTTATGAGTTACCAAACAGCCATACAGCCCTCATATTTATTCCAGACTGTCCTCACCAAAAAAAATGGGCGTATAGGTTGTCTGTGCAAGCAGCTTATTACGACCCATGTTTACATTTATTGTTAGGCAGCGCTGACTAGTGGCCACATAGTAATTATGATGGAAGCAAAGGAGGAAGTCAGGTGACATGGTATAAAGAGCAACAAAGTCCACATAGGGAGGAGGATGTGGTGGATGGACTTTCACCCAGGAAAAGTTGAAAAGTCAACGTCAATGTCACATACATAACGTAGGTTAAGTATGTTACGCAGCATAACATGGTATGTTAATGGTGACAAACATACTTATTTTAATCCAAACTATGATCTTTTCCAAAATCTAACCAAGTAACGGGAACTTTACGGGAACCCACAGGTCTTAGAATTGAGCATTAAAGACATACTCACTTGACTTTTCCCTTATGAGTAAAAACTTCATTTTCTATACATACAGAACAACCAATCTTTCATCTATCATCTTGTTCTCCTCCTACACGACCTCAAACAATGTCTTAATATCTCATTATTTTTCATCCTCATCACCTCTTCCTCTCACCTGCAGTGTTATGGTTAACATGTATAACCCCCCACAGTTTCCTCATGTAGTTGTGTAACAGATCACAGTCACAAGTCCAGCTGTGACACACTGTCATACTAGAGAAGTAACTCTGAAAACTGTTAATTTGCTGGATCTAAAAATAAATGCTGTTTGTTTATTTGTGTGTGTGTCTTCAGCATATTGGTGTGAGCTGTGGCCTAATGACATTGACGTAGTGACCTTCCACAGGGAAAGATAATCCCCAGGATGCTGCTGAACTGTGTCCAGGCTGGGAGAACAGGGCTGGATTCCCTCAGAGACACACGCACACGCACGCATACACACACACACACACACACACACGCAGACAGACAGAAGCTTATCCGGTGTGGCACACTTACACAGGCATCTCTGGTGAAAATGAAACCCCTGCAGCCTAGTTCTGCAGTCCACTGCGCGAATCTTCACATAATCTTTAATAGCTTCCCCCCTCTTTTTCTTTACGCCAGCCTATTTGCTGCAGCTCCTTCCGTGTCTTTTTTTTATTGTTTTGGTCTATAATTGGATTGGCAGTAACGGCGAGCAGAGAGCCGTTAGGAGCTTGTAAAAGGTGTCACTCTGCTAAGGCAGCCCTGTTTTAATTAAGCTCTCGGCTGGAGTTGAGCAGCTTTTATCTAGCCTGGTGTGATGAGCCCCAAGTGCAAGTGTGCTCCACACTGTACTGCAGGATGGACAGGAGGAGGAAACGAGGTGTTCACAGCAGCTGTAGATAGCCCAGTTTACTGTACTCTGCCTCCCTCCCTAGACCCTAATCTACATGCCTGGACTAAGAAGATATTGGGAGACATCATAAAAAGTCAGTGTGTTTGTGTGTGTTTGCCATTACTGTGTCTCCTTGTGCTCATTGTGACAGAGCCCCACCCATCAGTGGTGTGCAGTCATGTGTGTATTGGTGCAGATGCAGAGCCAACATGGCGGCGGAAAACGGGCACAAACAAGAATCTAAACGAACCCAACACTGCTGTAAATTCTCAAGTAATCCTACTTTACTGTCTGGCTGCCTGTGTGCGTGTGCGCGTGTGTGTATGAATGTGAGGCTGATGCTGTAGGCAGTGCTGTACTTGGCATAATGATTAGAGAGGTGTTCATCACAGTCCCTGCCTGTTCCCCCCTCCTCAATCCTCCTAATGGCCTCCTCAGATCATCTTTCCTTCAATCAATACCGCCTGAAAGGAAGAATCCCACACCTAAGGACACTTTGTTCGCCACTGTAGATCACAGGTGACACATTTTCCAT
Source organism: Heterobranchus longifilis (assembly GCA_028570985.1). Classification (NCBI taxonomy): domain Eukaryota; kingdom Metazoa; phylum Chordata; class Actinopteri; order Siluriformes; family Clariidae; genus Heterobranchus; species Heterobranchus longifilis. Next base: position 2,139 of record JAOVVB010266213.1, on the reverse strand, counting down.
ACCGGGAATCATCCGCTGGTTCTGGATCAGAACCTTACAGAGGACTTTGAACCAGTTCTGATATCCATCAAATGTAAAGGTCTGGCCATTTGGTAGGTGTGTGGCTTGGGGCTGGGGTTGATTCAGTTAAGATTTGCGAGCAAAGGAAGGCTGAGGTCTGTCAGTGTGGTGAACAGAAAGCAGGCAGCAGATGAGGCGGGGTGTTAAATCACATGCAGCCCAGATGCAGAGACATTTAAAGAGATTTATTGATCACTTTATAGATCTTAACTCTTGAGGAAGAGCAAAAATTAAACTGGATACGGAGATGACCTTTGCAACAGCCTCACCCGTGGATGGGGATTTTTTTTTTCTCTGTCTCCATGTCCCAATGTGTATATATGTGTGAGCTGTTTATGATTGAGAGGGAAGAAGCAATTCACCATTTAGTCAGAATGTGCATCTGAGAAATTCCCCTCTGTACAACCAGCACCACTATCATCCTTAAGATGTGCTATATACTTTATGTGCGTCTGCTGAAGCGTGATTGAATGCTGCACGTAACATCTAAATATGTGGAATAAATTGTAACAGTGCTGCTGCCTGCTCAGCAAATCACTGCTACATTAGGCTCACCTAAGTACCACACACTCATACACACACAAATTACAATTTCAAGTGTCTGTGCTGCAGGGTCTTGTCAGTTTGTATGGAAAGCAGTTGCCCCAGCACACGACAGAGCAATGCACCAACAGCACTAATAACAAACTGATCACGCTATACTGCTCTGAAATAGCAGGAGTTACTCTCATATGCAGTCCATTAGATTAGCCCATGTGCAGAAAAAATCCTAGGAGACAACAAACACACACAGAAGATTTACTGTATTGCTGATTCACATGTCTGTGCATTTACAGGCCATGCGAAAAAGACTTCAGCATGTGTGCAGAAATACGTTGACATTAACTAGCTTAGCAGAGCATTTCAATGATTTATTGAAGCTATAGCTTCTCTGGCGTCATTCTGTGGAAGAGCTCTACATCTTGAGAGAATCCGCATGACAGTCCGGTTGCTTATTTCACAATCCAACTCATGTTAATTGCATTACAGAGGAGTAATTGTGTTAGTTCCGTCTGTAATCAGCTTACTGCCTCAGTGCAGCTGGATATACCTGTACACCAGGCTTATGTAACCTGCGTGTTAATGAGGTGAATTCATTCATTTCAGGGCATGGAGTAAAAACCCAGGGTACTCACTCAGGTAATCTGGCCTGCTGGAACCGTCTGCATGTCTGTATGTAATAACCATGGTGTGTGTGCACGTGCATGTGTGTGTGTCTGTGTGTGAGTCAATCCATGCTCATATTATCATGCAAATGGGAAACAATCTGAAACACACCACTGGCTGCCATGCTCAGGATCAGTGCAGAGCGCTGTGTCTAAACCATTTCTGTTCTGCCCCTCAGCCCTCCCTTTTTAATTTTTTTTTTTTTTTATTCAAACCATCCTCCATTTCTTTCCCTTTTGGTTTATCCCACTCCCCCTTAAATTTTCCTCAGACACCACATCAAAAATGCAAATTAAACAGTACTGTTTCATACTGTGTTGGTAACTTGTCCAATATATGTATGTAGGCTGGAGATGTGAGGTTAATCATTTAGGCAAAGGAACAAAGTTAATGAGGCAACTTCTAATCCGAAGCTATTTGGAGTTCTGTCAACAGTATTGACTGCACTGCAGATGGGATAAGATATCGTTGGAGGGCACCGATGACCTACATAGCAAGGACAAGACAGTGGCTCAACAGCAGCACAGTGATCCCACAGCTCTCCAGGGCACACATTCTGCAGCAAAGACACAGCGCTAAAAAGACACCATATGTGTGTATGTGTGTAAGCTGTATGTGTGTGTGTGCATGGGCAAGCATTTCCACTTCCACCCACGCAGTGTCCTTTATCTTTACAGTCTCCAGCTTTCAGATCACCCAGTAGGAGAATCCAGTTTGCGACCAGCTATATACTAGCATTATCACTAGCTGCTGTGCAATACACAATCAATACTGATTTCACCTGGCAATTAGCTAATAATTCAAGGAGCTAGAACTACTGAGCCAGAACTCCTAAAGATAGACGGGAGGGGGTGGAGTGGGTATAGCTGTGGT
>JAOVVB010266206.1:0-18588 GCA_028570985.1 Heterobranchus longifilis | reverse complement strand
CCTAAAATTAGGAGCAATTTGTGACATGATTCATATATTGGTCCACAGACCTAATTCAGAAGGTCTGTCTTTGCATGTTGTTTTAGCACTTAAATAATGTCAATGAATTTGCAATAATTTATGAAATTTGCAATATACTGTATAATTGGTGAACATCCTGAAAGGCTAAAAAAAAAAAACCAGCTTTACAGCATAGCCCTAGAGATAAAGATACTTGATACAGTAAATAAGTTGAAATGGAAACTTGTTTTGCATCAGAACTGTGGTACACACTGAATAAGCATGCAAATAACCCTCTTATGGGTTTTATGATCAGGCTCAGTTTTTGTGGCTTCATGCGACTCGGCTAAATGTGGGAACAATTAATGTGTTTCTGGCACGATCTTCATCTCAATTTGCCAAAAAGGCTTATCGGCATACTGACTGTGGTAAAACAAATATTTTAAAAATCACAGTGATAGCAAAACATATTATCTCACCCTACAGCCTGAAATAACAAACAATGGGGAGCACATTTATAAGCTTATTCTATGCCTTCATTTCCACAAGTGGATTTATATAGTGTTGTATGCTACAACAAAGACGGACTTCGGTCACTGTTCTTGGACTCAAAGCAGGGTAATGCAATGTGTGATTAAAAAAATCCTGGTCCTTTATCCTCCATTTCTAGATTATTGTCAATCCAAAATATTCTTCTTTCTTCTCAAAGTAGTAGTTGATTCGTGCCATGGCATATCTGGGAGGAGAGCAGAGACCAGAAAAAAACTCATCAGAGAAGAAGCTCTTAGTAATTGTTGTAAAATCGAAACACAATCCACTGTCCTTGGATGTTTATGGTGCACGATCACAATGTAATGGCTTCAAATGTAACCCAGGACTTTTGTTACATGCACTGTAATCTTCCTGTCTGACTTTCCTTGTCTCTTTCCACTTGGTTAAAATCAATTTATAAATAAATAAATCCATAAATCCATTTTTAAAGTGTTATTTTCTGTATCTGTAACACCCTTACTTCAGGGCACTTAAACGTTTATTTTCACACAAAAGTAAAATGCTTGCATTGAACTAAAGTCTATTCTCAGCAGTCACATTTTATTAGGATGGCCTTTTTGTCATGTGTGTTGTCCACAGATGTTTTCATGTGAATGATACAAAAGTGAAGCTCAGTCCATTCTCTAACACACAACTCAATGTATTCACTCTATGGAAGTATTAACTAAATCAACATTTCATTTCGCCAGGTTTGGCCAAAATAAATGGAATTTGAGCAAAAGATCAATCCAATAATTCAATAATCTTTCATCTTCTCTTGTGTCAGATTTGGTTTTCAGGCTTCTGCGGTGTAATTAAATGATGATAATGTTTCGAAAATGAATTGAGAACTTCCCCCAAGAATGCTACTTAAAATACTCAAAGTCCATGTCAAAAGCAATTCAAATGCTACTATTTTCACAGAAGTATGAGGATGTAGATTTTCTGTGTGCTGGGTTAAACACCTGTGACTCTGGCTGGTATAGAGAATGGATGGAAGGATGGATTTCAGATGCACTTATAACCCTGCAGTCCAGACACAGCATATCTACAGTATCTGCTACTTTTTTCTACTTTGCACACATTTACTTGAAAATCAGTTGACTTTCTAAAACCACACTGTTGTTACCTGATACTGTAGGAAGTGTAATAAGAAATAACCTTGTACATTTAGGCTAAATAATACAACACAAAAATAAAATAACTTTCCATTATGAAATAAAAATATCAGGTCAAAACAATATTCCACACCCAATACATCTCTATCAACACACAATTACATAAAAACATGGTGATGTTCCAACACTTTCAGGCAGGTACACAACATAAAGAAGACTCTCTTGTCTGTGTCCAGTGAATTGAGTTCACTGGAGTTCAGTTATGCCCAATTTTTTTGTCTGAGGACATAATACTGTATTACATTTACAACTGGTCTGCACACTGTCAGTCGTGTATGTGGGGCTTTCTCCTGTGGGTCATAGAGAGGGTAGGAACAAACAACCTATGTGGTCTTATGGGTTGGAGGATTTGTTGCAAAATAAAGGAAGCAAAGACAGAGATGCCCTGGCTTTTAGTTCACGAGTTTGGGTCAAACTCGATTCCCACAATTCAACTTGATCAGCATATTTAATTTGACCCTCCCTACCAGTTTGTAACATTTTGTGTTAAAAACAGTCTTAGTCTCAAGGAATCTTGAATTCTCAAGCAGAAGCTGAGATGACACACATTGCGATGTCATCTGGGTTATTTTCTCAGACTTGACAAAGCTCCTGCAGAGCCACAGAACATATTATTGTTCTTGTATCTTCATTATGTGGAATTGGGCTCATTTGAAGTGCATCATCGCAGGTGTCTAGTCTCAATACATTTTACAAATGTGAATAACATTTCAATAGTAAATGTAATATATTAATTAAATATTCAGTCTTTAATGTTTGATATTAATGCAGATGCAGATATTTAAATTACTTGGAGGTCTCATCGACATATCTGGCCCTTGGCCTCCAGAGCTTTTAATTCACTAAAGCTAGAAAATATTTGTAATGTAATCTATAAGAGTCTTAAAGATGTAGACTCATCCGTTGGAAGTGAATATACAATAATGTGTTTGTCCAATGTTCACATACACATCACACTGCAGGCCCTGCTTTAAGCTCAAGGTGGGCACTGTGTTTTTCGTTTGCAAAACTTGCATGACAATATAGCATCAAGTCTTTATTCAATAAAGCACTGAGCCTGAAAGCTGTGCCAAAGCCTCAGAACTTAACTGTGAGAAAAGTGGTTTTGTATTTGTTCAAACCATATTATCGAATGCTTCAATAAATCTGATGTCTGAGTATGCTGTTGCCCTTGGCCATTATACTATACCCTTTGAAATTAAGTGAAGTTTCAAAAGCACAGAAAATGGAGGCACAGAGAGGAGTTTGTCCTTTAATCAGTGCTTTCACTGAACTCCTCAATGCCGAATCAGTTTTCTCTCTTTTATTGCTCGGTGAGACAAAAAGATAATTCAGACACATGCCTTTTAGTTACTTGTATTCCATCACTCTGTTCTCCACCTGTATCTCTGGGTAAAACTGCTCTCTAATTATTGTGTCAGAGTCTGACTTCTGTTGTCTGCTCTTTGCAATTTTTCTTAGAGTCGTTTCTTTCTTGTAGTTTTTTGGCTTCACTTATGGGTCACCTTTAGATAAAGCATACACACCTGTAGCTTGTTGATAGAGAGTATTTTGTCTAACCTTTGCCACTGGAAAGTAGTTTATTGAAAAGAAAAAAAAAAAAATGGGGAAAAGAAATCATTGGTGTTGGTCTGGTAGAGACAGCACACAATTTTCACTTCTCTCATTGTGGTTTGGCGACACTCAAAAGGCGTTTTCTCTGGACAGATTTAATTTTAAGTAAACCGTGTGCTACAGTGGATGATTGACAGTTCTCTCATTCATTCAGACAGCAACATGAAGGCTTCCTAAACCTGATTGGGTGAAACTGGCAACTGCTTTTAAAACTGAAAAAATATGGTGGCCGTTGGGATACAAACATCAAACTTCTCCATGAAAATCCTGCTAATTCGACAAAAGATATCTTTCATTTTCAATGTATGATACAGTTTAAGTTGGAGATGTCCCGAGCAAAACCTTAGGATCGGCATCAGGGTCAATGAGAGCATTTCTTAATGGATCAGTATTGGCTAAACCCAATCAAATGCAGATCCTTTGCTGTACTGTCCTTTATGAGAGCCAGTGAGTGCAGTGCGAGAGTTTCTCTACATATGAGTGAACATTAAAGTCTGTGAATGTAAAAGATTAATTAGTTGCACCGGTGCGAGTCAGAGTCTAGACACCTAGATTGACGAAATACACAGATCCTCTAAACTAACGGATCCTTCAAATGATTTACAGTATCGCTCCTCTCGCATTCCTTTGAGAGAAGAGCAGGGTACAAAACATTCAGGCAGATACGTCTTCTTTCTATCTAATCACATCACGTCAATTTCAACAGTCGTCATGACCTGGGACCTTCAGTATTTGGATCAAGAATCTTGTGGAAAATAATCCTATTAACTAGGATTTGCGTTCGTAAATAGTCACTCCGAGCGCCAGAGTGCACTCTGGCACAAACTGGACCGTTCATAAATTTGGAGCGCTGTTGGAATGTACCGTTGGGTATTCAGAGCACCACACTGTCGGAGCAGCAGAGCATATGCTGGGCACTCTGGGCTTTGCTGCATGTAATCCCCTCTCTCCTCGCTTTCATGGCTATCTATCTACTATCTAATAAAGGCAAAAATGCCAACAAAAATTATCTTTAGAAGAAAAAAAAAGTTATGAGTAGCCTGCACAGCTTTCCCTCCATATACTTTGTGAGAATTACTGGAAACACATTTTGCATTTAAGCAGCACTGTACTATCAATGAAATGCCCTCACACATATTAAATACTTACAATAGTTCTACACTAGAAAGGTGAAAAACAATTAAACACCACTTTGTAAATATTAAAAAGTCATTAAATGGACATTCACTTAGTTAAATTAAAATGTTAAAATATCTTCAATATCAGCTTATCCAAAACGGTGTTGGAAAAAAAAAAAATCATTGGTCACAGCACTTTTGTTCTGTTAATCTAATTCCTCGGCACACCCTTCATAAGTCGAATTATATTTGAGTATTCCTATTTAAAACAGCAACCTTCACAGGTGATCCCATTCATCCCTATTTTTATTAACGCCGACACCTAAAACTAGTGTGCTTAACATTTATCATCATCAGAGATGAAACTGAGAAGCTTTTCTATTTAGCAGAAGTAGGGGAAAATGAACTCCCTCCCAAGCAGGTATTCCATTTCACAATGTGCTTTTGTGCACAATTCCCTCAATTTTGCAGTCGGGCTATTCCAAACAGTGGGCCTCCTCCTCGTTCATTTCCTCATAATAATGTCTTTGTCAAATAACGGCTCACCTTGCCAACACGTCCACAAATCTAAACCGCTGACTCGCAGACACTTTCAACACATGAATAAAATCATATAAGGAAAGTAAATATGGACGGGAGAGCGAGGGCGGGTTTGCATTCCCCTTGTGGCTCCCTATTGTCACATCTACATCTGGCCCTGGTTAAAGCACAAGGCCTGGGCGACGCCTGTCACTCGTTGGGAAGTCTGCAGAGATTTGGCTCAGGGGGATAACAGTGGGAGGAAACACACACACATACGCACGCGCACGCACACACGCACACACTCAGGGTTTAACTCGAACTTCCTATCTTTCCTCAAAAACAGCTTGTTTATCAGAGCAAGCTTAAAGCAGCAGTATGTTGTTCTCTCTGAAGTTAAAACTGCGTGGTGAAACTATAAGGCTATGGTTGTGGTCACGACATGTAAATTATGGTTACAGCTGCATTAATCATTATATTTGAAATTAAATCCAATGACTATGTTTAATGGGAAAAAGGTCTTGCAGTAATCAACCCACAGAGAATTATCCCCCAATTCTTTTCAACACTAAACTCACTCTACGCTAACTGCCCAGCAACAAATGTTAGGACAGACAAAATTAGTGCCTATATTTTGTGAAGAAAGTCGAGCATCTATAGAGACTGGTTGGCAATCTGGTTGAAGTTTAGGAAAGATTGTTAATACTTAAAATAAAACCAAGATTCACTGATGAAGGAGACAGTAACTGGCAGGTGGTGGAAAAAATGGAACATAGCAGCCGAAGCCATAACTGTATCTGTCAGGCTGTTCTGGAATTAAACTTCTCCCATGTGGCCAAACATCTACCTGATAAACTACTTCAAAATATTAACTTGGGTTTGGCTAAAGGAAGTCAACGTTGATTGTTGGTGGTAGGAAGATGCATTGTACTGTACAAAGTGTTGGGATGGTTACTTTTAAAACATATTCCACTACAGATTACTGAATACATACCCTGACATTTAATTTGTAATACCTTTCATTAGATTACCAAAATGAAGTAACATAGGCCTATTCTAAATACTTTGGATTACTTTTGGAATACTTCAAAATCATCTTTGTGAGCTCATTTGTCTGTGGTGTTATATTTCCAACAACACATTCCTGACAGTGTCCTAGTTGTGCGTCTCCTGTGACATTGTGGCAGGTGCACTGCATGTGCACAAATAGTTACATTTTCAAAAAATATGTTTATGGGAAATGCATGCCTCATATGAATTTTAGAGCAAATAAAACCAAAACAAACGCCAAGGCCATACCCTATCTCGCAATGTTAACAGAAGTGAAAAATAATTTGTGTATCCGCCCAGTGATTTGGAGCCACTCCAAAATGTAATGGGTTGTTCCTTGGCCCATGCTACACCCTTCCACACAATTTAAAAAGAATACAGTTAGTCATATTTATATTTTATCTACATACTTGTATTCCATTACTCCTCAACCATGTTTGTTCACTTAAGGCCTCACCAGACACTCCTCCTCTTCTACTCGTGACGATACTCGCAGGGTAATTTGGTGAACTTCTGTAACTCCTGACGAGCTAACATGCTAGCCAGCTGTGATATGCTAACACTAGTCAGTCACAATAGCTCCCAAAGCTTGAATAAGAAGGAGTCTCTTGTGCATCAGCCTCTCCTAGGACGGAGGTCGGTGCTCACAATATAGGACATTAGATGAGAAAAAAATTCTATGGGTCACTTCACAGGGACTGCACCCAAAGAAAAATACTGGAGCACACAAATCACTCTGCAAAATGTACTAAAAAGGTCGACGTTTCGATACGCACATTGTGCACATTGTGTCGAAATGTCGGACAGTATTTTTCTTTGGGTGCAGTCCCTGTGAAGTGGCCCACATAATTTTTTCTCAGCTCCCAAAGCTTCTTCTTTCTATTTCCTCTGTACTGTGCCGTTTACTTTACTCCCCCCCTGGTATTTTGTTCTCGGGACTGTACACCATTCCGATCACCATTTCATATTGAAGACGAAGAAGAAAAAAAAAAAAAAAGGACCGAGAAGTTAACAAGCCTGTCAGTTATAGCTATAATAAATCCTGGTATTACCTAGCCTTTATTCACTCAATTCAACCTCCTCTGCAAGATATTTCACAGCAAAATAATAAAGTCAGATTAACATTACTTACTGCTTTGCTATGCAGGGTGCTTTATGCTCTTTAAACAAATGAAAAGGACTTTGAAAGGTTGAAAAGGTTATGACTGTGGTATGTGCTCATTGTCAGTGTATTTAAATGAAAAGATGAAAAGCAAGGACAAACTTGACCATTGCCATCCACATTGTTTCTTTCTTTACAGCATGAATGATTAAGAATACTGAAAGCAGTGTATGCAGCGTGTATATATGAGTGTGTGTATTGGGGGACAGATGTTGGCTGGGTAGTGATGCCTTCAAACCTGGTTCCCCATCGTTACTGTTGCTCTCTGAGCTCATTTAAGTCTAACCCTCCAGTTAAAGAAAGGTAACCCGACCCTCACCATGCACTTTAGGACAACCTCAGCCGGCGGCTTAGAGGAGCAGACGTCTAGCAGGCGCATGTGGCCCAGCCAGGGATGAGAGACGTATATGTAAGGGAGGACCGACGGCACGGGAACAATAGTGCCTCTGTGCCTCGGCACCCCTCTGGATCACATTTCCTCCGAGGTCCAGATCGAAATGAGGCGGGGGCCCTGTCGCTGATCTAGCAAGCGAGCAGAGAAAGCCACACAGAGGGGAGGGTGCCGTATGTCAATAGTGATTAGGATCACGATCACAACTGTGGCGGGTGTGGGGCACACAGAGAAGGGAGAAGGGAAGAAAAGTGTGGGTGAAGGGAAACATTTCGCCCTCCTGAACTTTATTGTCTGGTTGCTGGTAGTGAGGAATGTCTCCTGGACTTGTTTAAAGATAACTACGTGGATCATAATACATTTAAAAATAAAATAAATGACTTCTGATTTCTTTGTGAAAGCTGAGCCTTTCATCTTTTCAATGATTAGTGGTTTAAGAGTGAAGAAAGGCAGAGAATTTCACGTGTAAATAGTTTGTCTGCTTTAGAAGTGACGAGAAGTATGCTTGTCCTGCCTGCTTTTTTTTTTTTTTTTTTTTTCCCAAATTCTGGATACACAAACTCTGGTGGAAAAAAATGAAATATTTCCACACGCTGGGCTCAAGTTCCCAGTCCTTCATTGCAATATCTATGCCAACAAATTCTTTGTCAGGCAATCCTAATGAAGATCCTGTTTGTCTAAACATTGAAAATAGTGAGTGCTTGAATTCAATGCGCAGGATATATTTTTCCATTTGTGAGTATTTAAGTGATGGATGATGTTAAGTAATAAGGTGGCCCCATGAAATTGCACTGAGGTCATACTTTTCTTTGTGGTTTGATGTGTTTCTACATTAAACAGTTGCTGAGATGGTGTTAATGCAAAGGTGGTGCTTAATGTCAGGAGGACGTTGATTTAAATATTATTAAATAATAATATGACATTTCTATTTTGTGCAGATTTCGATGCACAAAATGTCACAACCGCAGCGCTTTAAGAAACCGGAACAATGTTTATACAAAGTGACACACAGACACACTCGTCCAACTGTGGACAGAAGGTAACCACATGGAAAAGTTGTGTTTTCTTTCTACTTCATGGGACCTTAAAGCCGCCTTCATCAGGAATACAAACCTTTGGAAGTCAAAGTCAATCGAGGAGAACCGTGATTGCAGGATGGCCCAAAGACCCCAGAAGAAGTTTGATGCCTGATGGAAGAGAAAGAAAAAAAACATTAAAAAGGTAAAAGGACCATAGCAGGAGATTTCATCCTGTAGACCATTTATTAGTGAACAAAGAATGCTGTAGTGTTTTAGATGTTTAAAATGTTCCTGCATTTCCAGGCAGCCATTGGTTTAATTCACTTTATTACAAAATTAAAATGCTGGAGTAATCAATAACAGTGAATATTATGTCTGCTTGTATTGTTGTCAAAGTTGCTGAGAAATGCAGGTGAAGAAGTAAAAAATAATTTAATTAAGTCACTATAGAATAGTGATAGTGCATGTGTGCATGCGTGTGTGTACAGCAGTAACATCAAATAACACATGATGTGTTTGCATGCTTAGTACAATACTGGATGTCATCTTTAAAGGAATCGCAGCAAAAACATGTGACTGACGCATTATGGGCGCTCTTGATGATCCAATTAAAGCAAGAAGCACTCTTGTTGTTGCCCCCTGCAGAGAGGTCACAGTGGGGTCAGATGTTGTACACTGTAAAAACCTACATTTCGGTAGGTTTAGGCAAAAAAATAACTGGGGACGGTTAGAAAAATGGTTGCATTTTGGGATAAAATCAGTACATGTGTGACGTTAACTCACTTCTGTGCACACCTAACTGATGTTATCATAAACGTGACATGCAATGTTTAATCGTACATTAAAATGTGAACACCACTCTCCTGGGCCAAAGTAAGTCCTGTGTTTGTTTGCCCCTCCCGCCCACCCTGAAGTCACTTTCTCGGTATAAATACTACGTTACATGACTTCCTGCTTTGCTCCCACGAAAATGACGACACTACAGGGCGCCGCCTAACAACAAAACATCAATATGAGTCGTAATTGCGACCTTACGACCTACTGGGATGTTTTTCGGGGAAGGACAGTCTCCATTAACTATGCAGTTATTCCATGATACTCCTGTAGGACTGGAATACCGGTATGTTTAAAAACGGTACAAATCTATGTTTGCACACTTATGAATGTATGTAATGCTAAATCAAATATCACAGGTGCTGTACGGTTTCATCAACTTTGATTTTCTTTGATATGTTGTTACATTTCCCTGTGCCATAGAGCACAACTGTAAAAACACACTTCAGTGACCTCCAGTTGTCGTGTTTTAGCTGCTTCCACTTCTGCTGCTGCTGCTGCTGCATGCCAGCTGCACGCTTCTCCGTCAGAATGACAAACCTCTGTATTGAATGGTTCCCTCCTTAATGGCTTTGCTCACTTAGGCTTGCGGACTTCCATGCCTCCATAAATTTCTGTTGTTCTCCACCCTTATTGTAAATCTTCATGGTAGGACCACTAATAGCAAGTCCTAATAAGATCCAGACAGGCCTCTGTTCAGTGGCCCAGTGATATAATCACATTTTTATTTGATAATCAAATAAAGGGTGGAATGAAATACTTGAAGAGCAATGTGCGGTTTTCCCTTGGCTTCTTTCCCCTCCCTGGCAGATTTTCATCTCTAATCTCTGTCTCGAGTTGGAGAGAGAGATTGAGCGTGTTTCCATTATGATTAATAACTGCTCTCCATTAAGAGTGCATAAGTCTAACACTAAGCAGAGACCGTCGGTGACAGGGAGCCATTGAGAAAAACGGAGATGAGAGACATGTGGGCAGAGTGACATCACAGAGGCTTTGGCCTCGACATCGCGGGGGATCCCTGTGGAGGAGACGAGTCGTAAAGACCCCACTGCGTCTTGGCACAGTTTGCCAGGGATTAAGATTCGAAAGAGGCAGCTTCACGCCCGCAGAGCTTTGGCAACAGGCCAGGCTTTGTCGATGCCACACAGCGGAGCCACACAGCTTCCGTCAGTGGAGACTATAGTTTCCTTGGTTTTGACTATTCATCTGTATCCTCATCTACCGACGCTGAACTATAGTGTGAATTCAATGTACTTTGATTATTCCAAGCAATTACCTATGAGCGTGGTACAAAAGAATAAAATGGCATTTAATCCAATTCATAAAAGTTAATACAAAATAACACCACAAAAATATTGAAATGCATCAGACTGAATTGATAATTATTGCAGTTTTTGGAAATTTTCCAAAGCTTGTTGCACATAATCAACTATATCATCTGGTTTTACCAGATGTGATGAGAAACAATTTTAAACCTTAGTAAGATCTAAATAATTGAACAATATTACTGATGAATCGTTTCAAAGTAAAAGATTAGAAAATAGTGAAAAATCCCCATCACAATTTCCCAGAGTCCAAGGTGATGCAATTGTTTGTTTTCTGAGAAAAAAAACTGCCCAAAACCCCAAATTATTTAATTTACTATCATAGAAAATCAGTCAACATCACATTTGAGAAGCTAGAATGAGTAAGTCTTTGGCATTTTTGCTTAAAACAATTACTTAAACAATTAATAGATTATCAAAAGTGTTGCCATAATTGTTTCAGCTTTAAAAGAAATCCTGTTTTCAGGTCATTATAATGTTTCATATTATCATAAGAGAAATATTGGGTATTTTGTTTATTTGGTTTCTTTTGTCTCGTGACAATGGAAAACAATTATTGAAAGGCTCTGGAGATAAAAAATTAAAAAAATAATTAAGTGAAGTATTATACATAAACACGACATTTAGTGGGAAAAATGTCGCTATTTTTGGATATTTTTTAAACAGAAACATTTCAGCTCAATTCCTCGACATTATGAAAAATAGACCCTGTGATTTTCTCAGTTATCATGCTCAGTATCCTTCATTTTGACACACAGCTTGTCAAAATGAGTCGAGCTGGAAACTTGGCTTGTTAAGCGTCAGTGATCAATTTCTCCCACTTCCCTCGAGACAAGAGTCCTCCTCGGTTTGTCATAGAAAATCTGATTTCAATCAACATGATGTTATCGCCTCTCTCACTCCATTCCAGGCTTTATTTCTTTTCCCCGCTCTCACTTCTCCCTCTCTGTTTTTTGGCTGAGGCACAAGTTATTTAAAAAAAAAAAAAAAAAAGTAATATGCTTCCTCATCATTTCTGGGCTATTTCAAGAGACATTCACACCACCCCAAAATTGCTCAGGACAATTCTGCATATTGTGTTGAGCTATGAAAGCACTTTTAGACAGATAGCCCAGCACCACTTGAGCCACCAAAGAATGAAAATTGTGGTCATAAGAAAAATAATTTTGGCTGCTGTCTTTCATTTTTCCCTGCGGGCGGCAGTTTCTAATCAACTGAGATGGAGTCCATCAAACTTTGAACAGTGGTGGGTCAGCTGTGGATCGGGTTTGGTTTTCTTTGGGGAGTTTTTTTTTTTTTCTGGGAGCTGGAAAAGTAAATTGTTAAAATGTGATGGTGAGGTGTTGCCGCCCTGTCATTTCAGAGGTCTGCACACATATGGATATTGTTGAAATGCACACACTAATCTCATAATATTGAAATATTTCAGTACCTCCAAGACCAGAACTTAAAAAAGGAAATAACTGTTGAGAGATTTGTCACTTTCCAAAGTCTTTCCAAAGTGTTGAGGCACTACATAATGACATATTTCAACAAAGTCAGTGTGAGCCGGCACTTACCAGTGAGAATTTACAGACTTGAATGTAGAGCTGCGTAACTTCTGCCTCTGTAACAGTGACCTCATGTCCTGTGCTTTGCTTGTAACTCTCCAGATAGGCCGTCAGCCAGTCCCTCTGCAGCTCCCGGCTCGGGTAGAGGCTGTAGTTCACATCATTCACACCTCCAAAACACACACACCCCCCCACACACACACACACGCACATGTTAGTGTAACTACCGTCAGTGTTACAATTCTGAATTTGTATTTTACTTTTACATGTTATGCTCCCTTTTTACTTAAAATAGAACATATTGTGCATTTTACTCCACTAAAATTATCTGACAGTTATACTTACTTTAAAATAAAGAGTTTACATAGGAAACATTATGATAAGCTTATATATAAAAACTGCTCAATAGAAAATAGTTGAAATGATCTCCATGCCGACCTGCAACTGTTTAATGCTACTTACATATTAGTACATCAGTATGGAAGAGGATTAGTTAGGTCATGTGAAAAATTTGAGTTCTGACTTTAAACAAAGAATACATTTTTCACATGTGGCCCTAATCCTCTTCCGACATCAGCAATAATAATCTATTAATAAAATAGTATAACACTCACAGAGGCCAGTGTTCTGCATTAGATACTTTGTAATACTGGATTAATACTTTAAGTAGCTTGCAGATAATAAGTATAATGAGAGAATTTTGTCAGAGTGATATTGTTACTTCAGTAAAGGCTCAGAATACCTCCTCCACTACTGCATACTGTATCAATCCTGTTTTGGTAATTGACTGCATGTTAGCTGTATTGTCTCATTATTAAAAAAAGATGTATATGTTGTCACTAAAAAAGCTCCAACATATGAACAACTGTGTGTATTTTTGTGACAATTTGGCACCATAATAATTTAGGGATTGGACCACGTTTGCAAAACACAGCCATATTTCAGACATTATTTTCATTTGGAGTATAGTGTTGACATGAAAGCTGACACACGATATGCTTCTTCAAATCTAAAAGTGATTAATTGATGATTGTTCCACAAATGTAAAAAATGGACCCTGTCAAGCTTTGCTGTGACACAGCTGGTACATCAAAGTCACTTTTATCACCACGCAGAATACACACTGAATACGGCAATTTGTCTTGGCAGCATCAGAA
Source organism: Heterobranchus longifilis (assembly GCA_028570985.1). Taxonomy (NCBI): domain Eukaryota; kingdom Metazoa; phylum Chordata; class Actinopteri; order Siluriformes; family Clariidae; genus Heterobranchus; species Heterobranchus longifilis. The sequence goes on along the minus strand of JAOVVB010266206.1, from coordinate 5,140 downwards.
GGAGCACAGTTTCATGGTACATAATGGCAGAAAGATAAAATGATATCATAGTCAAAGAGACAGCACAGAAAACTGGACAATGATTCCACTTACTGTACTGTATATATAACTTCTGCTTCACTCAATATTCCACATTAGGCAATCTTATACGTTCTGGCTATATGAAACCTATATTTGGAGGCAAATCAAACTTCTTTTCATCACAACACAGACCTACCAGCAAATTCATTGAAGTGATTGCCAATATCGAAGGCCTGGTAGTTGTAATCGGCGTACTCGTAGTCAATAAATTTCACCATTCCTGATGGAAGAGGAGAGGGAAAGGAAAAAAGCAGCGGTTACCAGGACAACATGACGAACATATCTTAGGTATATGGGCATATAACTGACGACTCTCCCTCCTTTTATTCAAAGTACAGAACCTTGTGGGAGCCATGAGTCTCTTTTGACTGAGAATCACCCTGGGTATCCTTGTAAAATATGTGAGAGAAATAAAATCATAATAAAAAGGATATACAAATGAGGTAAGATATTTAATAAAGTGGGAATGCATTTTCAGTGGTGCAAAGGTTTACTTCTGTATGTAAAATAAAGGGAAGAGGTATGAAGACTCTGTGAGCTGCATTATTTCCCACTAATGAAAAGAAACATTCATCTATTTTAACATTATCTTCAGTAACAGACTGAGACTCTTCAATGACAGAGCTACAATTAAAGAGTTTAGCACAAGTCAGTCATTTATTCTTAACGGTATTCAGTTGCTTTTGTTGCTTCCGATTGACGGAAATCTGTCCACATAAAAATAATTCAAGCTATTATATGCGGCATGTTTTCCAGTGTCAGCGATGTGCACGGCTGCTCCTCACCCTCTTTGTGGTTATAGATGATGTTTTTTGTGAGAAGGTCGTTGTGGCAGAGGACAGTTGGCGAGTCAATCTGCGAGAGGTGTCTCTTCAATGACTCCATTTCAGCTGACAAAGTCTCAAAGCTGGGCACCTCCAGTAGATCCACGGGTCTGTAAGAGGTAAGACCACTGAAATTACTTTTTTTTTTTTCGTAATGGGTAAGGAAGGATTTTCTGTGGGGAATGTTTCATGAAAGAGGGGTGTCACTTCCAACATTCATGATTACCAACCAGTGTGCGATGCTTTACACCAAAGGCTGCAAAAAAAAAAAAAAAGCTTGCAGCTTTTAGTTTAATCACTGAAGAAACAAAAACACCACTAGTGAGTTTCATTTAGGAAAACAGCAACCCAATCCCCAGAATAAATGTTGGCATTGTACATTTCTGCAAACCACGGACACACTACATTTGTACGTTTCATGTGCATGTTGAATTTTACGTTTATTAAATGTCCATTTTAAATGTTATTGTTGTGACACAGCTGTGGTAGGTTTAGGCACAAAAACACTTGGTAAAAGTAAATGTTTTGGCTTAAAATAACAGTTTTTGACACCAGAACGATGGCGAGAAATATCCCGACCTCTCGTTAAAACACAAATACACAGCATCCACTGTCCCCCAGGGTTGTGCACAGATAGACCCCAGGTAGTGCTCAAGCACCTGCCCTTTTGCCCTCTGACCACATAAGTGCCCTTTTTTATTCATTTATTTATTTTTCTGATTTTATATTTTAGTTTTTTAACTAAATTCGATGCCCGAAAACTGACACTGCCACACAAACCAAGTGCCCTGCAGCAGCATTATGAGAGGGGTGCCCCTTTTTTTCACTTGAGCACCTGCCCCCTAAAATGTCTGTGCACGCCACTGCTGCCCCCTGATGACAAAATAAACATGTGGTCTGAACTACGTCAATTTATGTGTTCATATGAAACAAACAAATATAACATTTCCGTGGTTTGCAGAAACGCACAATGCCAACATTGCTGATGGATACATGTGTAGTAAAACGTAGACCTATAATATTTTTTTTAATGCCGCAGAAGTACAAATTTAGAAGCCCTCAAGTGTCCAGCTAATGTATCTCTAATTTTGCATCATGATTGTAAATACTGTAATTGTATTATGTTGGTCTATCTGTACACACAACATCTACTGCATGTCTGTCCGGATCCCTCCTCTGTGGCTCTTCCTGAGGTTTCTTTAATTTTTTCCTTATCCGAAGCGAGGGTGTAAGGACAGATGGTGTCGTATGCTGTACAGATTGTACAGCCCCTTGGAGGCAAATTTGTGATTTGTAATATTGGGCTGTGTAAATGAAACTGACTTGACTTAGAGTTCAAGTTTCTCAAAATTGCACTTAAGTACTGTACTTGAGTAAATCTGTGTTTCATTCTAAGCATGGACAGTCTTTAGAAGTATGGGACATGGGAGGGGTCTTAATAACAAGCTAGTAAAAGATTAAACAAAGAAGAACAGACATGCTTAATAATTAACATAACATAGACATATTTTGTAAGTATGTCTGGTTGTAAGGTGGTACTATTTAGTTTTTTTGCTAACTACTTCTTCAAATGTTATTGTAAAGGGTCAATCTAACCCAGACTTTCCCATTACACATGGTGACTCACCTGCCTTTAAGAATTGTTCACCCTAAAAGAATTTGAATTGTCTGGATTTCAGCAGTGTTAGCATCCTGCTGTTTACTATAAATGCTGTTTTAGAGGGTTGTCATCCATGGAAAAATACAGACTTCTTGCATTTCTTTCAAAGGTTAATATTTCAAATTAAAAATCCAGGATTTAATCAGAAAAACTATGTTACTAAATTGGCCTTCAGAAATGCTCATGGGTAGATGGGGTTTTTTTTAAACATTGCACAAAAATAGTGTGCATTGAGCAGCTAAGGGAAAACATTTGAAACATAACGTGTATAAATGAAGGTAGAACAAGACTTTTATTGCACATTTGTCAGAGGACAGTTTGCTGAAAGAGTGCAGATATGGAAAACCAACTTTGTCACAAAGTCCACACTTTTCTTCTAGGAGAAGCATGTTTGTAAACTGCTGCAGTTTGACGTGCCTCACTGAGAGGTTGCATGCCTTGTTTTAACTCTGTTGATTGCTCGATCTATCAAAGAAGCCACTAATGTCCTTGGACGTCAGTGCAAAATGCACCTGGAAGAAATGCTGCGCAAGCATCCGTCTCCTAATTAATTTTCGTGTTTCCTTTTCAGTCGTCAGGCCACGATAAGAGGGTAATTTAAACAGTGTAATTTAAACACTACCTATTTATTCGAGGGGGAACAAACAGATGCTCCGGTATTATACACACTTGTAGACATAATTTAGTGAGGCCTGTTAGGAACGCACAATAAAAGCAGAGGAGCAGAGGCTTGTTTATAGTTGTGACAGAGGCTCTGCTGCCTTATTCAACTCTCCATACGCATCCTCAACAACACAAGTCATTTTTTATATTATCCTTCATTCACTCAGTCCTCCCTCCAGCTGTGGATAGGCACATCAAGGAAGGATTAATTGAATAAAAACACATTGAGAACTATTAATCGTTGTACCTGTAAGCAAATATGCAAAAAGAAATATATTATTTTTAAAATAGCTGTTTCTTACTTGAGTTTAGATCTTTTTGTATATCTTATTTAACTCATTGTCAACTGAAATAGTGCAAATACTGTAAATCTTAATTCCAAATTGCATTTTCAGAAAATCTAGGCCTAGAATATAGCTGTCAGACTTATTAAAATCTACCTCCTCTGACATGCATAATTTATCTTTCTCTTCTCTAATGTGAATTAAAACAAACAGTTGAATGGTGAATCACCCTGATTCCTTTTCAACACAGCCATTGCTTTAAACTTAACAAACTGACTTTAGCATAGAAAACCCACGATTACTCGGAGTCAAAAGCTAAATGAAAGACTTCCATTGACTTTAAATGGAAACCTGTCGTCTTGCCATCAGATCTTTTCCTCTCTCTTTTCTGTCCTTTTCATGAGAAACAGTACGTCAAGTACATTCGCCTCCTGCTCCTTGTCAAGTCTCTGTAAGGTAATTAGTGGAATTTCCTCCTCTGGCGCTTCATTATCAATGTGCCTTATTTACATATGATTTCAAACACCAGCCGAGCATTGATTTTTTTTCTAGTTTTTTTCCCCTTTTTGCAGTTTTATGCGATTCGTGGGAGTGTAAGCGGGAGACGTAGCAGGGGGCCTTTGGGAGAAGAAGAGGTTGCACTCTTGCTTTCCATTGCTTTTCTCTCTTTTCTCTCCCATCTCTGACTTCTACTGTGCACTCTCTCTCTCCAAACCTTGCAGCTGCTGCAGCCTCTTTTGCTCTCTCTCTCTCTCTCTCTCTCTCTCCCTCTCTATCTGTATCTGTCTCTCTCTCTCTCTCTCTCTCTCTCTCTCTGTATCTGTATCTGTCTCTCTCTCTCTCTCTCTGCACAGCGGGTGGCTTGAGAGCTGGAGACCTCCTCTGCAGGTGCAGCCTCTTCCTGCTCTCTCTCTGCCTTTCTTTTACCATTTCCTCTGAAGATCACATTCATACCAGCACTCATACATTCTCAAGTACAAAAGTTTCTCTGATGCCTGTTTAAAATCACTTTTGCTTTTTTTTCCATTCTTGGTTTTCTGTGTGTGTGTGTGTGTGTGTGTGTGTGCGTGTGCGTGTGCGTGCGTGCGTTGTCATTCATGCAGTTGCACATTCAAGAGCCCAGTGAATATGCAAACAGAACTACACACAGACGCAAGTTTTAACCATAAATTAACCTCTTACATTTCATCTCTTGAATCTCAAATCTCATAAAGTATGCTGTAGAGTTCCTTCCATCACTTTGTCGTCCTTTTCCAACACTCCTTATTATTGATACTATCCTGAAGATTGAAGTTTGAGCAGCACTGGACTGTGTCAAGCCCCTCAGTCACACATATGTCTCACAATATAGCACCATCTATTGGGCTGCTAACTGTGGTGCAGCCTGCTTCTGTAGATGAAGATTACAGTGAGTAATATCCTGATCCATCCACACACTCATCTCTTTTGGTATCACACTGAAGTAATCCATTGTACAAATAAGGAGTTGCATAACAAAATGAGACACTCACACTGTTCTGTGTAAAACTGAAGCTTAAAAGGACAAAAAGAGTTAAATGGTAAATGGACTGTACTTATATAGCGCTTTTCTAGTCTTTGCGACCACTCAATGCGCTTTACACTGCGAG
>JAOVVB010266190.1:0-18589 GCA_028570985.1 Heterobranchus longifilis | reverse complement strand
ATGGAGAGATTATATCTCCACACTGGCCTGGGAACGCCTCGGGATTCCCCAGTCAGAGTTAGCTGAGGTGGCTGGGGGAAAGGGAAGTTTGGGGTTCACTGCTGGAACTGCTAAAGTACCCCCGCTACCCGACTTTGGATAAGCGGTTGAAGATGATTGATTGGATGATTGATGGATGGAAGATTTTCTATACTTTATAAAAGGCTTAAGGGCAATATATAACATTTTTGAAAATTCTAAATTCCAATGCTTTTTTTTAACTTTTGTGATTTTTTTTTTTTTCAAAAATCATTTTTATGTTGCAAATCAAGGTCAGTGAAGGTACCATATATGGATGCTCGACTGTTTAATAATTTTTCCTAAAAAGTATATATATCAAAAATACATATAAAATTAAAAGCTCATTTTATTTACATAAAAAAACAATAAAACCCATAAAAAACGTATTTTCTACAAATATATGTTTTTTTTTTTTCTTTGCCCTCTGGTTAATGGTTTAAAACGTTTAAAATGTGTGTAATGTCAGTAGAGCTTCATTAGAAAGACTGACATACAGTAGAAGAGAAAGTCTTATACAGTATGTTTATACACATGTTTATGTCACCATGAACAACTTTAAATGTACAGTGGTGGCCGAAAGCTTTGAGAATGATACAAATATTCATTTTCACAAAGTCTGCTGCTTTAATGTTTTTAGATCTTTTAGTCAGATGTTACTATTGGATACTGAAGTATAATCACAAGCACTTTGTGAGCATCAAAGACGTTTATTGACAATTACATTTAGTTTATGCAAAGAATTGATATAAGTTGCTCTCGGAGGATGTTTTTGTACCATTCTTTATTCATGGCTGGTTTCTTAGGCAAAATTGTGAGTGAACCAATTCCCTTGGCTGAGACGCAACCCCACACATGAATGGACTCTGGGTGCTTTACTGTTGGTATGATGCAGGACTAATGGTAGTGCTCACCTTCATAACGTATCAAGAAGGGAAGCAAAGAAGCCACTTTTCTCCAGGAAAAACATCAGGGACAGACTGATATCCTAAAAAAAACCTGCTGAGGATGGGGTAAAATAAATGTTCTTTTCTTTACAGTTGTTTAGAGCATCTGGAAAAAAGCTTGTCCAGAGGAGAAAAGGTGAGCGCTACCACGTCCTGTGTCCTGTCATGCCAACAGTAAAGCATCCTTAGAAAAAACTGTGAGTGAACCCTCTCTTTTGGCTGAGAAGCAACCCCACACATGAACGGTCTCAGGATGCTTTACTATGAGCAAATTTTAATAAACCAGAAACCCGTCTGTGGCTGGGAACCACAAAAGTAGCCATGTGTTCAGAGTGAAAGGGATAGAACTACTGTTGTAGTCATACTATGTACAGTAATAGGGAAGAGTTAGTCGGTGTATGAGAACTGGCAAGATTAAATTGCATAGAAAATAAAGAAAATAAATAAATGCAATCATGAAATTTAACTGAGTGCTGCGAACATGGAGTGAGAGCTTAATAAGTATTAAATAATTCTCATTTTAAAAAATATGTTCGCCTTTGCCTTTTTTTTTTTTTTTTAATCAAATCCAGCATTTCATGTTCATGCTGTATATCCTAAATCATATTTTCATTTTTGCTCTGTTCTTTGGTACTACCTATCGCACAGGGCTTTATCTACTCGGATCAAAAATGTTCCCTGCAACACAAAATGAAGAGAATTTCGGGTCAGTTGCTGCTGCTGGGTCAGTTTAGAGTCTCATTACATTCTCTCTAAAATCAGAAATGAAAGTCCAGTAATATCTGCACAAGTGAACCTTATTGAGGAGAAAAAACTCACCAGGGTTTAATTCAAACTGAATTAATGTTGTACATTTGGAATCACCCTGAAGAATAAATGAACAGTATTGCATTTGTTTAATAGTGGGTTACTAAACATCTCCTGGTCTTTTATTAGTACGGTGGCTTTCCGAATTTGGCAGCCAATTTGTTCATCTTTGATTGTGGTCTTATCTACAATTGGAAACTGAGTTTTCTGGTAGCCAAACCACAGCTGGTTAAAACTGGCAACAGTGTGTGCTCTCTAGTTATCTACAAAAACACCTCAAGGTTAGCGGCTCAGTTCAAGGCCGTACTGCCTGTTCACACACGGTTGTACAGCCAGTCATATCAGCAAGCAGATTAACAAATTGGTACATTCATTGACAACAAGGCAACAACGAGTACATTTAGGAGAGAGGTTGAGAATCTGGCAAATTTGGTGATGTGTTAAGTATCTGAACTTGGGGAAATATTACCAAGAACAATAATCTCTGACTGGGATCTGATCCAGGAGGAGGGTTTATCAAAGCTTAAGAACTCGAGCACAAGATTTGTTGGTTCATGTTTGAAAATTCTTAGGATTACAGTGTCCTGATACACACAATATGGACAACAGTATTTGGTCAAACCTGCACTGAAATTGTATCCAAATACATATACTTTAATATGGAGTTGGTCTTTCCTTTGCAGCTACTGTATAACAGCTTCCACTCGTTTTTGAAGGCTGTCCACAAGATTTTGGAGTGTTTCTGTGGGAATTCGTGCCCATTCATTCTGTAAAGCATTTATGAGGTCAGGCACTGATGTTGGACGAGAAGGCCTGGCTCACAATCTCCGTTCCAGTTCATCCCAAAGGTGCTCTATGGGGTTGAGGTCAGGGCTCTGTTTTAGGGCCAGTCAAGTTCTTCCACACCAAACTCATTAAACCATGTCTTTATAGTCCTCGCTTTGTGCACTGAGGCACAGTGATGTTGGAATAAAAAAGGTTAACAGGTTTGGCCAAATACTTTTATCCATATAGTGTATCTAGCATTCAAATTCATTTCTTTTCCACAATTTTTAATGGATCTAATCGCAGTCGAGTATAAAACACAACTCACACTGAACCACAGGCCTTCTGATCTTCTAACACTATTGTGCTCTTTTGTTCCCAGTATCTATCAAGATACGAGGAAGGCATTTATCAAGACTCTACGCTATTCTGGCACCTTGGTGGTGATACGAACTTCCTCTAGATGTCCAAACAGTCAAATGATAACTAAAAATCTAGTACTCGAATTAGGATCTATTTAATAGAGTTTTAGACTGATGGTACTTTTAGTAATATTGTAAACCAGATCAGGATGTATTTGCTGTTGCTTTGGATAAAGTTGGCTGCCAAATTAATTACTGTTTCATAAGTCATTAAACTAAAAACTTCAACCACACACAATGGCACCTTCCATGTTCATTCATTCTACAGCCAACAGGAAGTCCAAGACAATCCAGATCATTTGATAGTGGCATACCCATTGACTGATTACGAGTTTATGGCCCAGCCACACACTAGATATCTTATAAACCTTTTGCACCTGATGTCACAACGCCATGGGCGCACCCACTTCTAGGGAACACAAAGTACATTATTTACAGTACCAAATGGCAGTGCCAAAACTGTTATGCAAAACCAGTCCTGGAAGCACTTTCAGTAGGAAAAGGGATCTGAGAATGTTATGGCATCTTAAACAACACTTTGTGTGTATAGGAATTGTTTCTAAGCCATTCCAAATTGCCTCCTAACTGAGTGTGTTGTTTCTCACGACTACCCCAGGCTACAAAGCTAACTAAATACTTACATTTAAAAAGCTGAATCCCCAAACCCTCTCTAACCCCTGAACAAGAGCACTACTTGGTTTTTGGAACAACCGATTCTATACCCTACATAGTGCACTAACTTTCCATTATATGGTATTTGGGATACAGACCACAAAACAGTTGCTAAGTTTGAAATGGCTGAATGAGCTTGAATAAGTCCAGCGCAACATAATGCATTTGAAAATAATCAACAGGGCAGAAACTGTCAATTGCTAGAATACTCTTTTATCTGCGTGACACAGGACTGGGTAATCTGGCAGATACTGTAATCAGGTGGGTACAACAATGGGGTAATTCTCTTATTTTTTGGCTCTGAAATACGCCTCAAATGTTATTATCAACAAAAATGAATAGAAGCTTAATGTCAGTTAAAGGTGCTTTTACCATCTGCGGCTGTGATTGACGTCATTGTAGTCACGTGACTGCAAAAAGGTCTGTAGAGTGTTTTTAGGACCAGCATTAAACTCCTGAATAAACACAATAAAAAGCAGTAGAGGTGGCCAGAGGAAAAACAAGCCAGGATTCAAAGGCAGAAGCCGATCTAACCACCACACCATAAAATCTGGTATTTTATACCAGATTTATTCATGAAATTGCAGAATCTCTGAGATTTATTGCTTTTTCTTTCAAATGGATTGCGCATAAAGAATCCAACATTTACAAGACAAAAGACGGCAGCAGGTGTGAATTTGCATATAGTGTTAATATGCGTCTCCGCCTATACTTTGTAAAATGCTTTGTTTGTGCTGACACATTTCCAGCCAAGCCCAGAGCAAGTGCCGGTCACAGATCGGCCTACGGTAGGTTTCGTCATGTGCAGCCGGCAATTTAAGATGGCTGCATCTCTATAAGTGACGACGTTTGTAATTAACAAAAATGTAAATGCTTCTACAGCCATTAATTGTACATGTGGTAAAGTCACAGCTATCTGAAAAAATTTCATCTGTCCATTTCATCGACGTGTAGGAAGGGTCCACTTACTGCATGCAATTTTCTATTGCTCTAGACAACAAACAATTTGCAATGTACCATATCAGCAACAGCAAACAAAGGGCGACATGCCATGTACGTAACTAGTAATCTAGCGCAATGCCAGGTGCCCAAACTGCCAACAATATTGAAGCATTAAATTGTAATGCAATACGGGGCATTTGCTGTGTCCATATACAAATAACCCATCAAACAGGTCCATATAATACCTCCACTAATTCCTCCCAGCCGTCACGACAGCACAGCTATTTTCCAAATAATCCATTTTTAGATCATTAGACTAGATAATACAGTGCAAAACTCTCCCATATACCACTTTTTCATGCATGCAAGCACATAATAATATCATCAGCAGATTCAGTAGTGTAAACAACGATTCGATTATCTAGTCGAGGGCAAATAAAGTTCAGTTTACCTTTCATAAGTGTAAACAGCGGGCGTTAACTGCATCCATCCTTTGTTTCGATTCTCTGTGCCAGTTCATGTTTTTTTTAGAGATCAGTTCCAGTCCATTAATTCTGACTTGGTTAATTGTGCTATGTGGAGGTAGTTTTTAAATGAGTTTCAGCTTCAAATAAAGTGTGTGTTCTTGAAGTAATTAAAAACGGAAAGGATGAGAAGCACTCGTAATGTTGTAAACACTCATTTTACAGAAAAACTAATTTCCATCCCATTATCACCGGTTACCTTGAGTTCGTCTAGTGATTCAGTTCCAGCTGCGCAAAACAGTCAGCTTGGCATAATCAACCTTCTTGCCCGTTAACATCTCTGGAATTGGTGTGTGTTACAGATTTATTTTTCCCTCTAATGTGCATTCTGGGGAACACCCATAGCATTTTCCTCCTTAATGGATGCCATATCGCGCAACACCCAGCTCCCGCAGTTGAGAAAACCACTCTTCCACATTGTTTAGAGCGCAGTTCAGTATTCTCTGTCATTTCAGTGTGCACTATCAAAATCCTTTCTCAATCAAAATGCCTAGATCTCTGTAGTTTAATGTTTTCGGCCATTTTCTTGGGTCATTAAAAATGCTCGCACTAGTGGGGAGTGGTGGCTCAGGCGGCTAAGGCTCTAGATTGTTGATTTGAGAATCCGGGTTTGAGCCCCACCAAACCGGGCTGCTACACCCCATACTACCCAGCCACTGCATGCAAAGTGTTGGTCCCAAGCCTGGTTAGAAAAATGGAAGGGTTGTGTCAGGAAGGACATCCAGTGTAAAACCCGTGTGGATTGGGTGGTAGTGACCTCTTGCTGGGAGCAGCCAAAACAAAGTTATTCAAAATATCCTCATCATATACAAGATGGTTTTAAGGTGTCTGTACTTCGACGCTGCTGCTAACATTTCCTGTTTCTTGTCCCTAAGAGATGTCCTGTTGTGAGTTAGTAATGTCTTGACTTGCTTGTATACATAGTGGTACAGTAGATATGAATGCGGGCTGACATTCTCATCTGCTCTCATGGTGCTCCTTCTGGTTTGGTTATCTCCAGAAATGGAGTTGGTCTTGGCAGTAGATTAGATGACAGGGTAGTGCCTACTATGGTGATGCTGCTAGAGATAGCACCTGCTACCTCTTGTGGAGCACATGGTGGTGGAGCGACAGCGGTAGTTGTGATAGCGGTTTCTTGGATCAATGATGGACTTGAAGGTGCGTCATCCTTGTTAACACTCATGGGATCAATATATTTAAAAACCAATTCATGCTGTTTCTAGGTTCTTCTTTTTAGATTTGCAACCAGATAATGTCATCATTTAAACACGCTGCAGTATTTCTCTGTCCTCAATCAGGGTTTGAGGGAAACGGCCACAGGTTTGAAGTTATTAATGAATTTATAGGAGAATGATCTCATGCAAGGATTAACAAAATGGCACGGATGGTGGTTTTCACGAGGACATGTTAAGGAAAAGGATAATGTTGTGATGGAGAATATTAACAAGGGCAAATTAAACAATTATTTATGTTGTAGTTAGTGTATTAGCGCTAGTGTTGTATTGTATGTTCTCAGACAGCACGGCTTCAAGCATTCCTTATACTAATGCACATTAAAGTGGCATAATCTTCTTTTGTTGAATATATTTTGACTGAAATACTTTATATAATGATAGAGTTTTAGGTTACATTTTTGTAAGAAATGTATTAAAAAGAAAGAAGAGGAGAAAAAAAAGTTATTCAGTGAGGTATCACGATTCTTTTTTTAAAATTCTTTTAAAATTAGTATAAATTTGCAATTGAGGTGGAAAAATGCTTTCTATATGATCCTACAGGTGGTGCACTTTAAACTATTCACACATTGGTAGGCGCTACGGCATCCTTTGTTGTAGGATCCAATTATTTGTGACATTTTTTTTTAGAATTGTAACAAAAAATAAATGTAATGTAGAAATTGGATATTTATAAAATCGTGACATTAACAAAATCGCAATATAAATCAAATCAACATCTAGGTATCATGATAATATTATATTGGTCGGCCCCTTGTGATTTCCATCCCTAAATAATAACATCATGATTTTTGGTTTGAAGCATTTTAAAAATGTATTTATCACAAATAAATAAACTGAAGTTGGGGGGAAAAACATTAAATATGGACTTGGAGAAGGTAGGATCAGAAGCATCTTTAGACAGATTTTTACATCTATGATTGATAGATAGACAGACAGACAGACAGATAGATTGATTTTAGTTATACAACAATGACACCAACATACCCAATAGCGAGAATTATATTTGTATTGAGGATAGTGGTCATGTTTGCCAAATGTGCCAGGATAAATACAGATGACTACCATCCTGTTTTTTTGGTTCTGCTGAATTCACCTTTCTGTTTCAATATTTAGCATCATTATTCGCAATATATTAGAAGGCCATGAGTGTGAATGTGACAGTGAGTCAGACGAAAGTAAGGTGCAAGGTTGCATTCTTCTATTCAGGGAAGCAGCCAGTGCCAGCTGGTTATCTGATTGGAACTAAAAGAAAAAAGAGCTGGAACATTAGAGAGAAAACATCCACAGGGTTGAGCAGATGGACAGCTACTGCAATAGTTATAGAACATATGATGCTCAGGTAGAAATACAGCATTAATCATCCTAGTGCTAGACACCCCTTACTTTTTATTTCTTTCTATCTATCTATCTATCTATCTATCTATCTATCTATCTATCTATCTATCTATCTGTCTATCTCTTTTTGTATGTCCATATACAGTATTTGAGCCATATTTCAGTCCATGTGCTACAAAATCTAGTCTATCAAGTCTGTGTATACTGTTTCTGTTCTGTTCTGCCCACTTGGCACTGCTTCTATTTCCTCATATGCTGTGTGACTGTACCACCAATTAGCTTTGACCTTGTGTCCATTATGGCATTTATTTTGCAACTCACTGAGGAAAAAATTATCCATAAACATGATGGAACAGTCTGGGTTAATGAGGTCTCCTGTCTTGTTTAAGCAGCAAGTAGTCACGCTGACCTGCAAGAATGATTAAAACAACATTTTCTTTTTAAATATCATTTTCTGCCAAGTTAAAAGGCATTCATTTGTTTCTTTCAGTCATTCATTTTCATTCATTTTCAATAACCGTGTTTTTTTTTGTTTTTTGTTTTTTTCTGGTCAGGTTCACATGAGATCTGGAGCCTGACCCAGAAATCCCTGAGGCAAGAATAAATCTTAGATGACAATCTTGTTCATTGCAAGCCAATTTTTTTTTCTCATCAGCAAATGAAAAGCAAATGAAAATGACCCTATTTTCCTTTATAGGCAGCGCCGAGGAGGGGATTAGGCATGGTTTACCTACAGTACCCTAGAATAATTATAGCTCACTTCTATGAAATGTCTCTGGTTTATTGATTGATTGATTGATTGATCGATTGATTCATTGATTAAATCCTAAAACATGCACAAACCTGTGTGTGTGTGTGTGTGTGTGTGTGTGTGTGTGTGTGGCTTTTAGTATGTGAGCAAGCCCTGTACGGTTTTGTATTCAGAGGTGTGTTTATGTAGACTGGCTTATGAAACTTGCTTCTACAATCATGTATTAAAGTTAGTGCCCCCTCTTGTAATTCTATGTTGTTGTTGTTTTTTACCTCCATGATTCAATAGTTTGTAGATGCACCATTAGCAGCTATAACTTAAAGTAATTATTTCCTGTATAACAGTAGATATCAGTCTCTCACATCCTTTTGGTCCATTCAGTTTACAATATTGCTTCAGTTCATTGAGGTTTTTGAGCATTTCTAAAATGCTGTTTGGTTTTTACCAAACATGGCACTGGGCATTGAGGTCAAACAACTCGGCTTTGGTCTCATCTGTCCATATAGGACATTGTTCCAGAAGCCTTGTGTTTTGTTCAGATGCAGTTTTGTGAACTTCAGTCATGCTTCTGTGGGTTTTTTCTATAGGTATAGGTTTAGTATAGGTTTTTCCTGCCAACCTCGTCAAACAAACTGTACTCGTTCAGTCTTCTTCTAATTGTGCTGTCATGGACTTTAACATTTAACATGCTCATCGAGGCCTGCAGGGTCTGAGATGTTGTTGTTGTTGTTTTTGTATTTCTCTGAGCATTGCATTGTCTGAATGTGCTGGGGTCGTCCACTCCTGGGAAGACTGGTCAACTGTCCTGAATAATCCTTCTCACTGTAAAATGTATAAATAATTTGGAAATGGTTTTATACCAATTTATAGATTAATGACCAACAACAATTGCTTCTTTAAGACAATTCCTTATGTCTTACCCTCTTGACACACTTTTACGCTCAAGACGAGATCGCTGCTTCGCATTTGCTTATATAGAGGTTTGCAAACCTGCTGATGATCAGTTAATCAAGGGCTGATGATTAGCAGCACCTGATTGATGGGTGTTGCAATGGAAATTTAACTCAACACTGGGAAACACAAAATCTCAGAGCACCTTTGCTGAAAAGTCCACCTCGTTTCCTTTTGTTTAATTGCTTATGATGGCACATGGTGCATCAACAAAAATAAATAAAATAAAAATGCATGCTATCCTAGAAACAATATTTTTGTCTTCCATTATTATTATTATTATTATTATTATTATTTATTTTATTTTATTTCCATTACACAAGAGTGCTGATGTCTAGAGTCAAGCTGAGTCTCTGGTGCTTCGAAGAGAAAGGGCAAAGATTAAGGGAAATTTAACAAGCAGAGTGTTGTGGCACAGCACAAGCACAAGTGTGTGGGTAGCCATGACCTCTTTGTCCTTATGTACTTATTTTCACTGTACGCCACAGCCTTGTCATTATTGAGGACAGAACTTCAGCAGAAACAAAGAGTTTATTCTGTTTCTTTGATCTAGCTTGAGTCAGTAGGAGAAGTTTTTTTTCTTTCTTGAATATACTGTACAGCATGCTCTTGAATCTGAGACCACATTTAAAAATATTTTTAAAAAAAACATTTCTAGGTCCATATGTAAATGAAAACAAATGTTTGGTACTAATCATTGCTTTGTACAGAAGGTCAGAATGTCCTAATGTTGAAGCACATGTTCAGACAACACTGCAATGGATTTGATGTGAAAGGGATCATAAGGTTTTGTGTAGTCCTTCCCTGCTCGAGTGCACACTGTAAATAAAGCAAAAAAGGGGACATACACTTAGAAACTTTGACATTTAAAGATTTCCTTCAAAAATCTTGCTCCAAGCCATATCCAAATGTTTGGCCCATTAAGGGAGTTCCTGGGAGGCCGGCGTAAGTCCTGGTTTGACATAACCGGCAAAAGTTCTGGTTTGATTGGATTGTATTTATTTGTTTGTTTGTTTGTTTTGTTTTTAAGTGTAGTTTACAGTTTTGTAGCTTTTTCTATTTATTCTCTTCCTCCCCCAGATTATCAAATATGCTTGTTAGCTACTGTATATTTGCATAAAAATAAATGGGGTTTCTTTTTGAGATTTTCTGTAATACTTGAAGAAATTTATCCGGCATTTATCAAGAACATAATAGGAATGAAATAAATAAATAATATGTATATGCAATCTTACTTACATTCATGCTAATGTGATAACTTTTTATTTAAACTTCAGGATTTCTCATGTCAGGTGTTGCACTTCCACGGATTAAATAACTGGTGGTTCTGATTTTTCAATGGCTTCATGGACCCTTTGTGTGACTGTCGAATTTATAAAATTAGCATCAGCTTCAACAGCTCCTATATATATATATATATATATATAAAACTGGAAAAATACAATCAAGCTACACACACCCCTAAAAAAAAAAAACATGCTCTACATGGTTGCTGTAGCGCATAAACATGCTGCTTTTCAAGCTAAATTCCCATTAAGCAGAATTTCCATGTCTGATGTCACATAAACAAGAAGAAGAAGCCAGAGAAGAGCGGAATGTTAACAAGGTGTTGTTTGCATTGTTGTAATTTCATGAGAGAGCATCTCGAGCCAAAAGTCTGGCTTGAATCACCTCCTAAATGGTAGTGGGAATAAGCACGGCAAGGGATTTATGCCAGAGTGCACCCTGTTTAGTGCAGCTCATGAACCACTGCTGAATCTCTATGTACAGTATATGAAGAAGTCTTTTGTAAGACTTGTTGATGATGGATAGTTAGACATTTGTTAGAACTGTCTCTTTGGACCATGTCGGGTCTGTGTGCATGGAGTTTGCATGTTCTCCCCGTGCTTGGTGGGCTTCCTCCCACAGTCCAAAGATATGCAGATCAGGCTAATTGCCATTTCTAAATTGGCTGTGATGTGTGAATGGTGACCGGAGGTCCTACAACAGTGTAACAAATGGGAATAAATACAATGGTCACCATTGGCCTCCACAGTCCCTGGTTGGACTTCTAAGGTTCCTAGATGGATGGATGGATGGAATTAGACATTGATCAAGGAGTTACTGTACCATCACAATGTACAGATTAAAGATCTTTTAAAAAGTGGTTATCCATTGTACAATCAGTGTACCATGATTCTCTGTTAGTGCTGAGCATAAACAACATCTGAGACTAAATTAGTGGTTACGACCACACAAAACAGATTAATGTGTTCTGTGACTAGATTGTATGAGAGCACAGCACTGGTGAATACTTGAATAGATTTTGACAGGATATCAGCGTGTCAGGCGAATTTACTTGTGTGGCTAATGCCCTACCTCATTTAAATCTAATAAGTTATGGATTAAATGTTGTTCTCAAAGGACATTTTTGTTTGTGTGTGTGTAAGGAAACATTTATTCACAATTCCCTGGATAGGGTACCAATAAATTGCAGGGTGCAAGCATTCACTACTGCCAGTTTGGGAACACCAGTTAGCCTATAACCTATATCTCTTTGGACCGTGGGAGGACAGGAAGAACATGCGAACTTCATGCACACAGACCCGAAAGCGGGACCCGAACCCTTGACCATGGAGGTGCGAGGCTGCAGTGCCACTGTCCCTCCTATGACAAAGCTGCATGTATTTTTCTGTCTTATTACCTACAAAAGCAGAAAGAAATAAAGAGAGAAGCTTCAAGCACGACATTAAATGTAACTACAAATTAATTGTTGTTTTAAGTACAACATCTTTTGTTAATTAAAACAATTAACCATGAGTCATGAAATAAAGCACTTTAGACACCACTCGATCGCTTTTTCTATAACAGCGCACTCAGCTGTGTTATATTCATTACCTATTTCAACCTCTTTAGTTCTAGCTGGACTTCTGAAAGCTTTGATATGTCACCTTAGCATTCACCTATGAAGGAGGTTGTTTTTTTGGCAAGAATGGGTTTAATTATGATGTCAGATTATACTATTATTAGTACTTAGATATAATCTTGAATCTAAAAATGAGCAAGTGTTATCACTAGGTGCATTTACATGGATTCTACTCTTCTTTTAATAATTAACACATCATGTAAACACTTGTGACGGAACAGCTTGACCCATCATGGGGGACTTTTGATAATCTGTTTGGGAGGTAAATATGTATTTTTTATGTAAATGTCACTTATTTACACTTGGAGCTGATCATTTATCTCTTGTCAGAGATAATATATTCTTTCTACTCATGTTTATCTACATGGGTGATACTACTACTAATAATAATAATAATAATAATAATCATAGATTATGTTGATTAGAGGTTCTGAATTTCATTTAGATTAAGTGTCAATTAATTGCCCAGACAGTATGTAAAGTAAAATATTTCAAGCCTTTTCATTTAATTTTGAGGTTCATGGCTTACAGCTCAGTAAAATCAAAAATCATAAAATATTTCTTAAGATCAAACAAGTAAAGTAAATCAAATAAAGTTCAAAACGTACATTCATTTATGCACTCGATGCTTGATGGCATAGCATGGAGGCGATCAGCCAGTGGCGCCGCGTTCAGTGGCACACCACTGTATGGTGGCTCTTGATGCACTCACTCCAGCCTTGTTTCACTCCTCGTGAAGCTCTCCCAAGTTCTTGAATTGGCTGTGTGTGATAATCTTTTAAGGCTGTGATCATCCCTGTCGCTTATGCACCTTTTCCTACAACATCCAATAAGCCACCATGCCGCCCCAAATTTTGAAGATGCTCTGTATATTTTGAAAGCAACCCAGGACTGTTTTTAGGGCAAGGAAGTAGAATGTTCTGCAGGTCAGTCACCTGACCTGACTACAACTGTGCATGCATTTTGTATCATAGCAAAACTAAGCTGTATATATTTTATTTCCAGGACTCACTGGTGTCTGTGGAGCGATGCTGTCGCTCATGCTCCTCTTACTTTACTGGTGGAGCTACAGTGAAGCTTCCCTAGAGTCCTCACACTCTGCAGCCCATGAAGGAGGTGAGTCAGGCCAAGATCAGAGCACAGCATTTACAGCTCAAGTTAAACAATGAGACATAATCATGGAGCTGCTGTATACTTATAGGATAATAGGATTTGCAGATCAGTAAGTGTAAATACAAGCACTTGCCATGGAGTATTTATGGTATTGATATTATGTTTTATTTAAGCTATCCTTTATTTACTACATCAATATCAGTAATTACTGTAGCACATGCTACAGCCATAGCCATGGCTACACTATAGCCATGGCCAATCAAAATGCTAAATACCAGCAGTTATTTACTTATAAAGTCTTAGCAAAACATGGGTTCTGTTCACCTGGACATTCCCTGATTCATGTGTACACACATTTCACAGTCTATCATAAAATAATAATGTATGATCCAGTATTTTAATTATTATTATTATTATTATTATTATTAATAATAATAATATTAACAGTAATCAGAATTTATCCAGATTTTTGTCATTGATGCACTCTCGACAAAGTTTTAGCAGTCCTTACACATCAGAACTGATGTGTATCATCATTTGATGATGTTCAAAGTTTTGTCCATTTGAAGAAAATAGCTCTCACAATAGCTCTTTCAGTAAAATTCCTTTGCAGAATTACACACTTCAATTACTTTCTTATTATTATTATGCCACAGTGTGCTGATTCTTTAAATTGTTGAAAGTTTCTATTCTATTCTATTCTATAAAGTATCTATGCAGTGTTCAGATTCAACAGGGTTGGCAGGAATCACGCCTGGGTGTACTTAATCTAAGTAAACCCATTTATTAACTTCATTTGTTTACTTGGTTGATATATTAACCAAGGAGCACTTATTCGTTCAAAGAGGCCAGTTGGTCCTGGATAACCTTTTCTCCCCTTTAATAAACGAAACAATCAATTAAAAACTGCATTTTGTGTTTACTTGGGTTATCTTTATTGTTTTTAAGAACTTGTTGAAACATCTGAATAAATGACTTGCCAGATTTGTACAAACAGAAGAAATTAGGGCATTCACAGAACTGTATTTAACTATTTGTTTCCTTGAATCTTTTTCAATTGACAATATATCAGTATACAATATATCAGAAAAGATAACCAAATTTAAATAGCAGAATTATACAAATATAACATTTGAGAAAGCTAATCAGTCCGCAAGACCTTGTCTTTCTCACTGGTCCTAATTTACTGTGATTAATTCATCATGAACGTTTTACATTCTTACCGTTATCGGTTCACCTTAACTAAAAGGTATGGAGAATAGCCCATGAAGGTGGTGGACAGTCCTGTAAATCTTGTAAGTTTCTCCTTATATTTCCACTTACTCCACTTTAGAACTACGGTGGGCGAGAAGTGCAAAAAATAAAAATAAAAATAACAAAACCGAAAACATAATAACAAATTAAAAAACAAAATAACAAATTTTAAAAATGAATAATAACAAAGCCAAAAACAAAATAACAAAAAAAATGTGTTATTTTGTTTTTGGTTCTGTTATTTTGTTTTCATTTTTTTTACTTTGTTTTTGAATTTGTTATTTTGTTATTGCCTTTGTTTTTTATTTTTTTATTTGTTATTTTGGTTTTGAATTTGTTATTATGCTTTCGGTTTTGTTATTTTGTGTTCAGTTTTGATATTATCTTTTTAAATTTGTTATTTTGTTTTCAGTTTTTTTATTTTGTTTTTGAATTTGTTATTTTGTTTTTGAATTTGTTATTTTGTTATCGGCTTTGTTTTTTTTTGTTTTTTACTTCACGGCCATAGTAGATTTGAAACAACTTAGAAGCATTTTTTACATGTGGGTTTTGGTAGATGGCTGCTCTTTTCCTAGTACTGCAGAGTATACCGACCTGCCTTCACTGATGCTTCAACCAGTAATTGTAGTAATTGTTGTACTATAATATGACATTCAGCCTTCGGTTAGAAGCTAATTAGCTTTGTAGCTGTTAATTAAAAGCATGGATGGTTCAGAGGCTATTTGGAATGTCCCAGTGCAATTACCATCTATTATCATCACTTGTGGAATGATTTTTGTCCAATCAGATTACTTGGTTGGAACTATCTGTGGAATCATTTAGACTAGATAATTTTGGACTAGTCCAAAGTTTGTTTCGTATTGTTTTATTGCTATGGTAATATTTTAGACAATATAGTAAAACATTGTAACAATATTTTAGTTATAGACTCAATCCATTTTTATTTAATATTCTTACTGCCAGGGCAAAATCACCTAAGCCTAAAACTATTTGACAGACATGTCAAATATGCAAACCCTACGAATACTTCTCATTATTTCTTTTTAAATTGCTTGATATTTATGTGTCATTTTGACCTGAACTGAACGCAAAGCATAACTGCTTAGTTATGACTCACATCATCATACTTACAAGGTTGGTCTAATTCATTTTCCTGTGGCTGCCATTAGTCTTAGTCATAAGCTTGAAGGGTTTCTTTGTGTCTGCAGTCCCTCAGCCCAGGCAGGTTCCCTCTCTTATTTGTGTACATCTCCACCAAATGGAGCGACTCAGTGATGTGCTGAGCAGTGGAAGACAGTAGATAAGGGAACACAGTGCTCTTTTAATTAATAGCTGTAGGAAGTGTGAGTGAGGGAGCAGGAAAATTCTGCCGGTGAGTGAGGTGGATGTCCTCTGCCTCAAGTCTGGTGCAAATCGGCTTTGGGAGCTACTGTAAGCAAGGCGGCAGCAGCAAACCCTCTTTGCGAGAATCTTCAGCATGACAAGCATTAACAGTATGCAATAGCCCCTGACTTTTACTCACTCAACTGTTGCCCCACCCAACTATTATAGTCCCAAACATGAGCTCAAATATTTAATGCCGTGTTTTGTTTTGGTTCCCTGCCCCATAGCCATAGGGTCCAAAACAGTCAGTGCTGAAATAGTATGGTTCTTTCAGCTCTAGCCCAGCAGGCCAGTAAGAAGTGAGATGGCATTTGTGTGACTGTGCCAGAGGGCAGTTGCCACAATACCCCACCTCAGCTCAAGGCAGTGACTGGGGTTCTATGTCCCCTAACGCATACCTTTGGGTCAGGACGTCTGCATTTCTGTGCTGCACTCTTGCTTGATGCTTGTTGATGGACCTGGAAAAAGACATTCTGCAGGCAAAGAAACCAGAGGTTTCTCTGAGGAAACATCCTTATCTATAATCATCCATTAGTTTAGTTCACTAAAGTGAATGAAATGTCCTTCTAGGTAATAATGACGTTATATTGTCCAGTTTATTGCTAGAGCTTCTTGTTCCTTCTTCTTGTTGAGCCTTGAGGTCTCGTAGCTCCTCTTCTACTGACACTGTCCACTTTACCCACTCCAGATGTCCCTTCATGGTCAGGTCTGAAAAGAGGATGCTAAAGAACAGCTGCTAGACACGAAATGTGTGAAATATCCTGCCACACCAAAAAGCATGTACCTGCTGCTTAGTGGTAGGGTAGTATTCCAGGGGTTTTAGCAGCCCTCAGCCAATTTGGGAGCCCAGGTATTGCATCTCTGTCAAGTTGGAGGTGGCACTTGGCACGTAAAAAAATTGTCATATAGGGGTATATAGGATAATGTCCATTAAATATTGAAATCTTGTGGGAGCAGTTGGCAAAAGGAGACAACCTGGTACTGCCAGTATTTGTTTGCTGTGCTGAAGGCAGTTTTGCCTTTGCTTCATTATTTAAGTCACTTGCCTTTGCCTCGTCACTTGCCAGTATCCTTGCTATTAACAATAATTAACTAATAATAGAAGAGATGGGTTAAACTAGGTTGGGTGCAGAACAGGTCCCTAAACAAGTTCACAATTTCACCCAACTGTTGCAACTGATGTTTAATTTTCCACTTTTTGGACCATTCTGTTCTCTAATGGGCATGTGGCTGAGATAATTGCAAAGGCTGAGACAGCAGGCATTGAAAAAATGCCGAGTGAATCGAGTGAAATAGGTGGAAGCCTAAGGAGGCTCTCAGATCACAAATACCACATAAGACAGGAACAGGTCCCGATGTTTCCTAAAGATGGCTTTAAGGGTTTGGTCACAACATTCCACTAGCCCGGATTTACTTTGCCTACCGCATCCAGCACAGGGCCACCATTTTTTGTGGAATTGAAAGGGGTGCCATAATCTGTCAGGATGTCCTTTGCTAGGCTGAAAAGACCACACCAGAGGACCAGTTCCCAGCCAAGGTTTTTCAGTGTTCCTTTTCTTAGAGGGACCACTTCAGGGTATCTATTACTGTAGTCTACTATGACCAAAAGGTACGTCCAAGATGACCCCACTCTGACTACAGAAGGGGCATACACAGTTTATGCCTATGCACTCAAAACAGACACCAGTGATTAATGAGCTGGGCAGGAGTGAGTTTATGGGACAAGGCAAGTTTTTATTCTGAAGTAACCCCATTTTTGGTGTCCCCCTAGTGTCAGTCTTTAAGTGGGGCCCACTATGAGATTACTTTTGTCATTGACTCCGGTAGTAGAGAAGGCTATTCTGGATGAGGAAGAAGGCAGCTATTAGAGGACGGTCTGCTGTCTAGTCTTTGCTTTTGAAAATTTGATCCCAGCAGTGCTTGTGGGATTCCTTTTTTTTCATTCATGGCCAAAATTTCTCTTCTGGACAGCCTGATAAGATAAGGAAGAGAGAAGGTTAAAGCACTCCTGCATCAGTGTAGTCTTCCCCCTCAGGCCTGCATAAACATAGACAACTGATCAATAAATCAATAAATGTCAACTAGAAACCAAGAGACTCCCACCCACTCTGACTGATCTGGTGGGCCTCTGCATCTGGCTCCTTGGCCGCAAAGGTGCCACTTTCAGGGTTAATTGCATGATGGACCAAAGTTGGGTTTCATCCTTCCCATTCTATGACTTTTAGGGTTTCCATAATACTACTGAAGGGCTTCCAAGATTGCCAAATGGAGATCAGGAGCTCTCAAACACTGCTTGCCTCTCTTTTTGGGGGCAGAGCTGTCCAACACATTTCAGACACCTCAGTTGAGAGTTGTGCACCAAGCAAGAAGCGAGATGTCATTTGTGTGAATAGTTTCATATTGTAGCGTTTTATCGCCGGAAAGGATGGTGGAGGGACGAGTGAGCTTATTTGCTGCCCAATGCAATGGCTGGAAGTACTTTATTTCACTTCTTCAGTCTAACAAACAGCATGAACAGCACATTTA
>JAOVVB010266172.1:0-18592 GCA_028570985.1 Heterobranchus longifilis | reverse complement strand
ACATTAATTAATTAATTAATTAATTAAATACCACTTACAGCTCCTTTAAAAATGGCTCTATTCATTTAAGGGTTGCAGTGTGCCATTGTGCAAAATACAAAACTAAATGGTATGCCACCATCGTTAATTTTATTAATTGCACCTGTGCTTTTCCTGCAACCTCCTCGAGATTTCTGCCTAAAAGTAAAAAGCAGTTTTTTTCTTGTCGCGTATGAAACGTTTGCTCTTGGATCATGATGGGACCTTGAAAATCACTGAGCGTGGTCTTGACCTGCTCTGTACGAAAAGTGTCCCGAGATAACTTCTGTTATGATATGACACTATAAATAAAATTGAATTGAATCAGCCATCATTAAAGAAGTATGTAAAAAATACTCTGCTATAATCAATATTTAAACACATTTAAATTAAAATAAAACTCTGGAAGGGGCTGAAAGCACATCTACTCTTCTCCCTCATTAAGAAATTCTGGATTTGGCCTCAAGCTCCGCCCACCACCTCTGCCATAGTTACCTTGTGGCTGGGGCATTCCATAGTATGTCTCAGCCACAAGTGATTTGATTGGTTCCTTGGTACATATGATGTCATAAAACCTGTCTGTCTGAATGTGGATGTTTGAGACTGTTGTTGACACGCTGCAGTTTGAAGGCAGAAATGCTCAGTCATGGTGTTGACTGCTCATTTCAATCATGATGTCTCATAACACATTAAAAAAAACAGACATGTTAACATGGTTAAAAACTTGATTTTCACAAGAGGGGCTCTTTAACGTTATTAGTAACACCTGTGCATTTTGTACTATAACAAATCACAATGTCTGCTGTGAAATGGCCTATTGACAGGTATTTTAACAGGTACTACTACAACCATGAAATCTGACCTGGGTCTTATTGTCATAGTTTGGAAAACATACCTACAGTTTAATATTTTCATTGTATTCCTATCACTGTAAGACTGTGCGCATTCTGCTGGAAACAGCTTTATAACTACTTTCAGTGGCACCACCACAATAAAAGCCTTAACAATGTTCTTTCAATAACAACAAAAAAGCCTCCTGCTTCATTTACTACACGATGAAGTTGCCCTGGTTACTTCCTCTCACAGCAATCTGCAGGTCGAACCTTGAAGTTGCTCAGGAATGCAAAACACAGTCATAACGGATTATTGGGATAATAGCTTTTAGTTTGGATTGGTTGAAAAGCGTGTGTAAGGCTTGTATTTCCTTGGCCTCAATGAACTATGTTATAAAGCTGTTTCCATGGGGAGAATAATGCCATGCTGAACTATTGGTATTGTGGCCAAAACCCATATGAAAGTTGAAAATTTCTAATATATATTGTTTTTATTGTTCTACAGCAGTAAACACAGTACATAAGCCTGTCCAACGAAGGAGGATTATTAAGTTATGAGGACAATTTGTCTGAGTAAAACTAACATAAAACATGGAGTGAAGAAAAAGATATGTTGCTGGCTTTACTCACTAACTTATCCAGCTACCCTCCCTTGCTCCATTTGAATGATTAAATTCAGGGGGGGAATTATCTATGAGACTTGCTTATGTGCATACAAATATAGGGGGAAAAAACTGACAGAAAAGCAAAAATGCTGTTATGTTACCGGCTGGTGCAATCACAGTGGTAGGCGGTCTTTGACTCCATGTTCTGCAGACCATACCTCTTCCCCAAAGGACGGATTTTGTATTTACATTCATCCAGATGTTTGAGTCTTCCACACAGGAGCTGACTGTCTGCAGGAGTCAAAATTAAACACGGGTTATCTCACAAATGATTGAAGCATCCCTACATTTCTTTAGATAAATGAGCAACTAAAGTCACCTACTCATGTTTTCATGCTTTACATCACTGGTTCCCAACCTGGGGGTCCCGACCCCAACTAGGGGTCGCCAAAACTTCACAGAGGGGCCCGAGGCCTTCTTGATTTTAAGGGGTGTGAGACAACTTTTCCTTTTTAAATATACAGTTGGCCCATATCTCCGCATTTCATTCATTTTTGTGAAGAAATGTGTGTTATTTTTAAAGTTTGGATTCTTATTTAACTTAAAAAAAATAATAATTAAAATGAACTCACAGGATAAGGGCACAGTAAACAGAAATTATTAATTATTATGCATTAGAAAAGTATGCAAAGAGCTAATAGAACAATGACCAAGTGTCGGGGAGACAAAAACTGAATTTGTTCAAAAAATATGTACAGACAGGTCCTAAAAATAAGAGGAAAACTTATCTATGATGCATTATTCACAGGAAATAATCAGCTCAAAATTCATCCAAATCACTCATTTTACACAAACTTCCTGCAGTTATTGTGTTCACTATTTGGGTTAACTGGACAGTTTATCAATTGTTCTGTACTGTTATTGTTATGCATTTAATATAATATGAAATATCCATAACATGTGTTACTTAGTCGCCTTTTTATACCCAAATGATGAAAAAATGTACCCATATACTCAGAACATTCTCAGTGTAATCTATAACATCTTTATAATTCATTGTCTATGGAGCAGAGTTGTTCATGATTACCAATATTTTTGGACTGTCTTATACCATATAGGAATAACATGCATGAATTTAGAAAATGGCTGTGGTTCCCCTCACAGTCAGCTGCAGATCAGCGCCCCCCCTGGAGCTGAAGGGGACAAAGTGCCTTGCTCAAGGACACCAAGCCCTCAGCCCCCAGCCTGCTGCTGTTTATGTTACAGTCGCTGCAGGTACTGCACACAGTGAGTCCTCAGAACAGCCCTGAGGACAGTTGCACAAAGATTAGGTTAAGCTAATCAATTAGGCCGGTTTTAGTTTTGCTCTCAGATTAGCCTGATGCAAGTCTGACAAAATAAGACTCGTTTTAAGCTTACGGTGATAGCAACTTCACCCTCCAGGCTATTTTCCACTGTGAAGTTGTCCTCACAACTGACAAAAAAAAAGACGAAAACATGGCTTGTAATGTGTTGTTTGTTCAAGAGTCAGCAAAGAAATAATGTTCCTTAAGATGGCCTGTAATCACTATAATATGTGTCTTTGAATTTATGCGCTATCACCACATTTTTCAATTAATTGTCCTTGTAGGCTACTGTAACTAATGGATTCCTCCACAGACTTACAAGAGAAGCGAATGGCTTCGTCAGTATGTTTTTAGTTTGAAAATAAAATAAATGACATGCACTGAAATGTAAGATAGTCAGGAACTAGACAGCTTTGTACAGCCAGTGAATTTACTGTAGCTGTCTGGTGTTTACCTAAAGTCTATTTGTTCAATCCATTCAAATCAGTCGAGACATGTGAAAGTTGCCCCTGATGTCCCGGAGGTCATTGCAAGAATGATGACAGAAGGGAGGATTCAAATCATTGTATTTACTGTAAGAAAAGAAAAGGAAGGTAATGAGCAATATACAGTCATTGCTGAATCTTTGCATATTTTCTAAAGGTTGCAGGTGATTTGTAGGAAAGAGGGCTTACACAAAACACTTACGTTGTGTTTTGTCGCTACAATTTTTTTCAGATTTCTTTTTTTTTTTACAGAGGAGGCATCAAAACACTTTCTAATGACATTTAAGAACTCAAGTTTTGACGATGGTTTTATTTGATTTATGTACAGAATACAAGACTTTTACAAACAGGAAAATACAATTAAAACAATACATAAAAAAGATGTGCAGTAGAATCTGCAATTAAAACAACAAAATAAATGTAATAGGATCCCAATGAGAGATGATGGTGGTGTTGTCTTGTCACTGGATGAGCTGGACATTCAGAGCTGCACAATAGCAGCCAAACAGAATGTCTCAAACTCTGACAGCTGTGTTCTCCGTCCTTGCATTCTTGCCAGACTGTTCTCTCAAGGACACTTGGCATGAACATCCTTCTCAAGTCCATTCTTGGCTGTCCTGGTATTGAGAAACAGCCTCCAAGTCCTCAGGACCAAGGTTGGATACCACTGCTACAGAGGATGTTTGCTGACGCACAAAGTCCAGCGAGAGGACAGATCCTTTCAAGTCAAAATGGAATAAAACATAATTTTCCACCCCATATAAATTCCCCATAATAATATACCCAGGGCGTAATTGTTAACTAGAGAAATTAAAGGTATATTCATGTGTACAGTTATTGAAATGTAACTTATCAATGTAAAATTAAAAATAATGTACTGTTATTATTTTCTTGCAACAACCATGAAGTACATTAGTATTATCAGCAAGATGCAATTAAAAGTATCAGAAGTAAAAGTACTCATTCTGCAGGAAAATGGTCTCTGCTCTGGCTGATATATTATCGCACATTACATCATATGATTATTAATATTAATGCAGTAGTAGTAGTAACTCGACACTGCTTTTGTAAGGGGTTTTGAATTGCATTTTCTAAGCGTATCAGCTGTCTGTCTGATAAATACAATGGAGTATAAAGTAAAATATTTCCTTCTTAAATGTAATGGAGTAGAAGTATAAAGTAGCACAAAGTGGAAATAATCAAGTAAGGTACTTGAGTAAATTAATTACTTTCCACCACTGGAAATATGTTATTTTAAAAATTAAAAATATACCTTCATACTTGGGTAAGATATATAAAAATTCAAGGCACTCAAGTGGATGGTTAAAAGCAAAACATTTCGGCAAGTGTGCCAATACATTGGTGTATTTTAACCTACTAGCACATATTTATTGAAGGCTTTTTATTTTTTTAGCATCTGCCTGGAATGTGTTTCTTTTTTTAAATCCCTTCTTATCTCCTCCAGGAGCACCATGGGATCATTTTTATTTTTTTGTTATTTTTCTTAAGAGGCATTTGAATTCTAATAAACAGAATAATCTCCACTCCTCCTGTTAGTCAATAAAAATGTAATAACTTTCAAAATGATACCAGTGGCAATTATTGGCCAAGGCAATTTGACATTTTAACCCTCCAATACATTTTCCTTTTCCTTGACATCATGATTGGATCCTGGTGACTGAAATTATTCATTTTTATGAATCCATAGTTTGTGACCGATGATTTATGCACAAATTAACTTTCCTTGTTTATCATCGTCCAACACACTGACTTTGACCCATTCCGAAAAAACAGTTTTCAACCTTCTGACTTTAAGCAGCGCGGGTCCTCACACTCGCTAAACTGGTGGCTCATAGCATCAGAAACAAGTGTTAAGTCTACCTTCAGCGTACACAAAAACATTATTTTGCATATCATTTACTAAGACACCATTGGGACTTGAACTTCCTGAAAAACTGTCACTTCCTGGAAAACAGGAAAGTTAACCTCGTGCAACATTGACACAAGCTGTAAACTAAACTTCCAACCAATAAAACCATCATCCCTCTATCTAATATCCGATTGGTTTAAACTTTTCAATGATAGCGGCCTGTTTATAGGACTGAAACTGGGGGTTTCATGATGGTTCCCAAAGCCTGCCTCAGTCTATTATAAACCTGTATTTTTTATTAAAGAAACATCACGATTTAAAATGTTTTATGTGTGCAGAGTCATGTAGAGCTAGCCTTTAAGGGGGCAACGTGATCTCATGGGCATGATTATATGCATGATTAGCATGCTTTTCCCATGTTTCATGTGTCATGTCGACACATTTTAAGCTTTTTGCGTGTCATTTAACATCCCATTCTCATTCCTAACTCTTCACATCGGACGCTTATTCAAGAACCTTTGACGTCACTTTTATGAGCTAAATTACGACGCTTCACTACAGTCGCAGGTTTAAACACGTGGTTAATGTTGTGAATTCAAACAAAACTTGCATTTGGGCAACAAAACTACTTGGTTAGGTTTAGGAAAACATTGTGGTTTGAGTTCAAATTAGGACTCAATGTAAATAAGTCAACGTTGACTTTTGGTTTCACACGGGGCACGAACAGCGGTCTCCTGGGTTAAAGTTTTATGGTTGTTGGACCCTTCCACCCCGACCTCCTCCCTGCGTGGACTTTCTCGCTCTTTATACAGCGTCACCTCACATCCGGAGCAGTCTAATATTGCCACATGGGTTTATAGTTGAAAGCCCGGTGCGACTGTGGTGTGAAATGCCATGTGAAAATCCCCAAAATGCATTATGATGACACGCAAAATGACAACAAATTGTTATGTTGTTCATACGCCATATCGTGAGACCAGGCTAAATCAGCAGTTTATTCATATAGTGGTAGAAGTTTAATGAATTCACAGAGTCATCAGTGACTTGGGATGAACTAAATGCAAGTAAGGAAACCAGTGTTCCAGATTTCCCTTCTATCAATTTATCCTGAGTGTAAGGTGACTGCAGCACAATCTCCCCAAAGTATGCACACGCTGAAATGGGTCTACTGTTGGAGATCACAGGCACTGGACTGGGACCTCGTTGGGCACAAAATATAAAAGGAACAAGGTGCTCCAATTCTGTCCGCGCTCACTGCTGGCCTCTTCTCTCACAGCAAAAGAAAAAAAAGAAAAAAAAGTGTATTTATATCCGGAGCTTACGTAACTTCTAGAACTGCTGTCTGGAGGATGGTCTACATGAAGTTCTTGGATGCTACAAGTGCCCTCTTTGGAAATTCTGTCTTTGCCTCTGCGTCAATATTCATATCCGAAGATTTTCTATTTTAAAAATCAGACCTCACTACTACAGCTATCCACAGATCCCCAGCAGACACTTGGGCTACAACCACAGGTTCCACTGATGCTGCCCACGCACACGCACAGTCAGTGAGATGATCATTAGTCATCATCAGTATTGATTTGAAGTTCTCTTTAATCGTGTGTGTGTGTGCGCGCATGCATGTGTGCATGTGTGTGTGTATATCTGTGTAAGCCTTTGCAGCAGCCCTCGCGGTGACATACATTTCGAGAGAACCCCTTCAATGCCAAAGCTCTCATGAAAAGGAAATCCCCACCCCGACCCCCCTCTACGGCTCACTCCCTCTTTCCCTTCAGTGGCACACACTGGGGGACTGTGCTAGTCTCAGCGCCAGTCACACAACATTTTCCACACAGCACTGTCAGCCTTTCAATAGCATTTGCCTTCCCCTTTCGCTTGCAGCTTTCATTTGCATGAGGGAAATGAGCCGTGGCCTTCCAAGCATAAAAAAAAAAAAAGATATTTCCCTCCACCTTGCACGTGATGCATCACAAACCTACTGTACATCTAAGACAAGACAACGACATTCTCTGTGCGTCAGATTTTTACATTTGATATGAAAACAAGATTATTTTGAATTTGAAAAATAGCCACCCTCTATGTTTTTTTTCCCTCAGAGCTCGGGACATTAGAAATGTCTCTGCTGCCTGCGGTGTTGGGGACAAACAGCTGCTGCTGCCTTTGACTTTGAATCAAGGAGACGCGAGTAAAAAAAAAAAAAAAAACAGTCTGGAGCAGCTGTACCTGACAAGCAGCCCAAGTGGCGAGTCAACCCCACCCAGCCGTCTGGCCATTAATAAACCTCTCCCCTTGTTTCCCCTTTCTCTTCCCGCTCTTCCCTCGTTCGGGGGCTCTGCACACCTGTGAGAAAGTCATAATTTCACAGTCTGGTGCAGCAGGATGCCACGCAGCCTGTCAGCCCCAGGAAGGGAAATTTTTTATGTCGGGGGAGAACTGTCTGCTTTTATGCTGTCTTAATAGCAACTCAATATTTCAAATACAGTTCTCCAGTGATGCTTGAAACAGCAGTACGCTTTTTATGCATCAGAGAGAATTAATACGGGATATCTGTGAAATTTTCCCATTCAAGATGATAGATGAATAAGATGAACCTTCATTCTTCGTACTATTTGCCCTTGCAGGAAGTTAGACCCCTCTCTCCTGATTTCAATCAAGTTTCCCAAAATCTGACATTGTGACCCTCAGTGTGCTGCAGAAACCAGTAGAGGGGGTTTACTTATCTTAATGTCCCACAGAAGCAATCATTTTTCATGTGAAAGATTTTGATGTGATTTAACACCTTTAATTAGACACCATTTACAAGGCAAGTTGCCTCATTACTTGCGCTAAAGTACTTTAACCTTAACATTTTATTTTGTGGCTGTCAGTTTTACACTCTTATTGGTGCCAATAAGCTTAAGACTCCAGGTTGGGTGCTCCTTGTTTGCACCCAGCTTACTGATCAGTGAACTTTGCATTGAAGATATTACAGCCTTTGGTAGTCCAGTCTTGACTTGGTGGTAGGTAATGATTTTTGTATCTGGTTGTAACTAACGTTTGTTTAAAGGGGAACTCCACCACTTTTACACATTAAAGTCTGTTTTACGGGTCTTGAGGAGTATGTATATATATCTGGAAAAAGTTGTATAAAGCCTTTTGTGGCTCCAGGGGGGAGCTGCGCAAAGTCTGATAAATTGCCTCGAGTGATGTCACTTGAGTCAGCATTGGTTGGGGCTGAAGACTACAAGTTTGAAAATGAAACAAATCTGGAGGTTGTAGCCCGCTGCTCATCTCTGCTTGAGGCTGTAGCAGCTTGACGCTACATTAGCCGCTACATTATAACACACTCGAATCTCTGACCCACCTGTCGGCGGACAAGTGGCATTGTGGGTAATGTAGGTGCCAGGTTTTGACAAGGAAGAAGAATCGGTGGATTAAAAAGAAATCTCTGGTTCTGCTGCATCAATTTTGATCCTTTTTTCTAAACTGAGTCCGACAATGTTATAGGAGTGTAATGCATTTTATCATTTTCACCAGAGGATACGTTTATCCCTTAAATGTGAATGATTGATGACCCACTGAAGATTTTAAGCCATTTTGTGAGTCTATATTTTTTATTTGAATTCCCACATATGATTCATAGTTTATAAAATATCTTGTATTTTTAGGGGGGGATTTTACAAAACATTTGGGACATGGTTTCATCAGTCTATTAACAGCCCCTGCTTAAGTACCATCACCTACTGTTTACAACATGACAATACATGGACTGAACATATTTTTCATTCTGAAGATATTTTGTACAAACTCTGACAGTATAGTATGTGATGTGCTCATCCAAACAGGCATATTTTCTATCTACAAAATCAACCTTTTTTAAAACAGATTTGGATAAATCCAAAAGTACAAAGTAGAAGTAATTTCTAGGTTGCATCTTTAAAGCGAACCTATTACATTTGTGATGAACAGTGGCCACTGCGGCTACAAGGGCAGTAACGAGATAATGGTAAATGCTAAAATATAGTGTAACAGTAGCACAAACAGAGAGGATTCATTAAGTGACTCAGTAATGTCAGTTACACAGTATCACACAATATCTGTCAAAAGTTTGATAACATTAGCTAACATTAGCCACCACAAGCTAATGGTCATACCAGACCAAATAAGGCTGTAGCAGCCCTGGGTGTACTGAATATAACAAAGAAAAATGTGTTTTAGTGCTTATAAACTATTTATTTTTAAGACTATGAATGTTATTTCTTCTTTCGAAAGTGACAAAGGTCTCGCTTTAACTGCCGCCTTAAGGGTACTGTGGAAAACATAACTGACACAGTTGTTTGAAACAAATCAATCAGATTTGTTTGGATAAGTTAACCTTTATGTCCATATCTTTTGGTGGTACTATTGATGTTTATGGAAGTAGTTACACAACATTCAACTCAAAGTGTATATTACCATCAGTGATTTAAATAGTGAACCTGCATCTGTCCTCCAAAAATTGCTAAAAAAAAAAAACCCATTTGAATTAATCAGAGCTATTCTATTGCTCTTGATTAATGTAGATATTTGTGTGTGATGTGATTAAACTGCACAACCTTTGACAGCCCACTTTCTGCACTTGTCACTATTCATTTTCCATTCTCCCCAAAGCCAACACTTCAATTGTGCATAGGCTCACACACACGCACGCACCACACACACACACACACACGCACACACACACACACAGTCACTATCATCACCATATCCAGGCAAACTGTTCGCTACTCAATCATTTTTGGGCCGAATGAGTCACAGTGCGATGACGGGGGTCACCCTGTCAATCAGTCATCTGTAATGGAATCAAACGCTGCATATGAAGCAATTACCCAAGTCACTGATGATGCACGTTTAATAGACAGGCCTGTGCCGAATGCATGATCCTGGAGGGAAAGGATAAGATAGAAACTGTGCTCATGACTTATCAGTAGAACAGTAGAACAGATCACGTGTTTGTCCCAACTGGTGCTGGAAATGGTTGATTGTTGATTATCAAATAGTTAGCCGTTCAACAAAAAATGAACTCATGGACAATATTGATAATTACTTTTAAGTTAAGCCATTATTATGCTGTAATTGTAAATAAGCAACTGTTTGCTATAACAGGTTAGCCATATCAGCTTAAAAGATGATGACGTGTCATTTCCGCTGCCCCCAAGTGGCCAAAAAAAAATCAGTTATTGCAGGTTTAAAGGGCTCTGGTAACTTTTTACAGATGAATACTTGCTTAATCCAGAAAAAAAAACATCTTTTATACCCAGTATAACTCCCTTTACCTTTGAAGACCTTTAAAAAGTGTTTGAATGCTTTGGCAACATTATGGTTTCCTCGTCCTAAAGTGGTGGGACAGACATCTGTGTCGTAATTCCTGCATCTGTGCCTCAACCCACAATCAAATCACTGGTCCCTGCAGCAGCCTGCGCCATGTCGAATCACTGCCAAGCAGCCGTCAAAGACTGTGTGTGCTTAGTTAACATAGATGCTACATGCATTTGAATTGAAGAGAGAGAGAAAAGGAGATATATATTAAACATTTAAGAGGAAAATATTTCAGTCAGCTACAGAACAAAAAGGAAGATTCAGCTGTTTATTGACTTTGTCTCAAGTTTTTTCTTCTGAAATCTATTGTTTCTTTGGACACCCCAGAGATGTTTATTAAAATCTTCTCACTTTACTCGAAGCCCTCACTGTGTAACGGGTATTTTCTGGACCCAGATGCAGCACATGGAACAGCAAAGACAGTTGGTAATGATCCTTATCGTAGCCCCGAGCAGAACCGGATAATGACGGCTACAACAATACAGTTTAGGAGACCCCGGCTGGAAGTCCCTTCTTCCTTCCGTGTGGTTCTCAAAGTCCCTTGGCTGCAGCCGGGGTGTAGCGCTGCCCAAGACGATTATGATTGGTTTAAAGAAATACAAACACCGGATATACCGGAGTGAAAGCTATTCAATCCAGACCTCCCCCCCCAGCGTGGACACAGTGCTGTGGAGATAGGTCTGGCTATGCGAGACTACTGTGACTTGCAGGAATAGTTCAACAGAGAGTACAGTACCGTCTCGAGCAGAGTGATGACGTAAGCGCAGCGAATAGCAGACCGAACCCCAGGTGAGTACACAGTTTATGCAAACACCAGCAGGAATCAGGAAGCAGATCGGAACCAGGCGAAGAACCAGGAAACCAGCGCAGACAGAACGAATCCCTCGAGTCGCTGACACGACGACAGCAGCGAGTAGATTCTCTCCACAGGAAAACAAAGACGAAAAGGCAGGGAAACTCACACTGACACATCGTTTTGCAGGAAACGCCAAACAGCCGGCAGACAGAAACCAAAGACGCTGAGGCAGACCTTGTGGGGGGACAGAAGAGCTGAGGCGATTTCCGGGTTTCAGACGAGGCAGGTAAGTCGGGGAAAGGCAGGGTCGGCAACGTGCGATCAACCCGGGAATCGCTGGAGAGTCTTGAATCGAGGTGGCGAAGAACGATCTGGCGATGAGCGTGTGAAAAGCCGAGGTTTAAATGCCGAGCTGATTGGTGGTGAATGACAGCTGCAGCAGGTGAATGGAGCAGGCTGATGAAGTGGGGGTGGCTGACAGGCAGAATGGTGGGAATCAGGGTGAATGGAAGATTACCAGGAGGATGAATGAATGGGAGCAGCAGACAGGAATGCAGACTGTGACACACCGAGTACTTAAGATGTTACAGAAATTATTAACTGGGACAGGTCAATCAATAACTATGATAATAACAATGAATCTGAGCAGCTTTTGCTCTCCGTAAGAAGCCCGACATTTTCTTATGCCACAAAAGACGTACAGCTTTGAAGTCATCCTGGTAATGACAAATGGCAGAATGACTTTGTGCATACTAAGTAGATTAACATTGAAACGCACTTGATTTTTATCGCAGTAATAAACTGTGAAACTGTGAAAAAGATATGTAGACGCACTGTATCACTGCAAAATCTCCCAGTCACCTTTTCAATCAGTTTGAATTTCTTGTCAAAATCATAGAGCTGTAAATCAGCACGAGAAGAAGCATGAAAAATGGACAGCTAGAGACAGAATGTTGAACAACATGTTGAAGTGTCCTCAGGCAAAGGAAAGACAATGCTGAATAATAAATGTCGGCGCTATTCCCCTATCCACGCGATGGATTGAATTTTGCATTCAGGATTTGCTCGTCGAGCTCCTCTTCGGCCTGCTGATGCTATTAATAGCAGTGATGATCACCCTCTGAACGCTCCTTCTATCTCCTCCTGTGCTCCTCAGAGTTTGCCAGAGACTGCTGGTTTGACGGGTCATCTACACCAATTAACTCTAGCATGAAACTCTGTCAACAAGTGCAGAGGTTTCACAACTTCGGGTTTTGGCATGACACTGCAGCTGCCGGTATATTTATCCAGACAGAGAGAGCTGTGATGATTGCATTCACAAGTGGGTCTGTGTGCTTTGAAGGGTGCCCAAAATGGAGAGGATTCTCTGATTTTTTTTAGTTATAACAGAGTATTGCAAGTATTACAAATTAAAGTAGTGATGGTTTCAAGTATTACACCTCTTTGGTGCACTAATAATTGTCCCCTGCCTCTTCTAATCATTTCTCCACACTGATCATCACCAAGGACAGACTGGCCCATTAAAGAGGATCAAGTGCCGCGTCGTCCATTCCCCCAAGGGCTTTTATGTAAATTAGCAATGAACACGCTTCTCCACATCACAACAGACAGAGCACAACAACAACAACAGAGGCGTTTCCTGTCAGACAGCTCCAATTACCAATCAGTGACCTGGGAAATATACGACGTGGCGGGAGGAGGGAGACTGAGAGGAGCAGGTGAGGTGCAAAGCAACGATGTCAGATTCAAACGAATGAGAGCGCTAAGCTGCTGACAATATTTTTTACATCCATGACCATAACGTCTTTTTAAAATAGCTAGTAATGCTTATCAACTTGCACCATCGACTGGCGGGAATACAGGATGCATTTAATTTATTTAGTCTGACCTGAAGCAGGGATAACATGTGTCTCCCTGGGGATAAAAAAAAAAAAATGACCACAGGAAGGGATATCAAAAGCAGAGAGGTGGAAACCCCCCCAATCCACTCCAGCAAATCGCACCCAGCTTTTACATCAGATCCTTTGACGGTGGATAAACAGAGCTTCGGTTGCTTTACTCCTGCATGTGACACCCTGCACCCGGATTAACTTTGAGTGAAAAACAGTGTGATTTTTCAAGAGTTCAGAGAAAAGAAAGCCGACTTCTCCCTCCGCCAGGTAATGTCGTTCATACTGTAATATTAGCTTCAGTTGACATTCACATAATTGCAGCTAAATGCTCCACCAACTAGTCGCTAACTTCTTCTGTTTTATGATTGGTGGTAGGTAGAGTACAGCAGGCTCTCCTCATTCACTGTTCATATATACACACACCTCCAAGCCCACGGCATCATTATGAAATCAATATTGACCTTTGTTGTTAGGCGGGAGCAATATATATATATATTAGTTGGGCATTTTAAATACAGACAAAGATACTCATTTTACTGTAAAAGGCTGAGTTACCTTTAGCCACAGAAAGCAATAAAATAAAAACAATTGGTATTCACATAGGCTGTCGTTTGAATAAAAACCTGCAAAATCACCATACAGGTGCTTTAGTACGTTGCGGATAAAGCCTAAAGCCAATGCAGGATGCAAATCACACACTTAGTCCTGCAGACAGAACCCAGGGCCTTCTGCCCCACACCTCCTGACATGCACTGTTCAAACTTCCTAACAAGGAAGTAACTCTTACATGTCTTTCTGCACTCAAAGTTGCCATGGCAGACAGGGAGTCATTCTTGATTTGGTATCCCAGGAGAGATTTTCTGTGTGTGTGTGTGTGCGTGTAGGCGTGCGTGTGTGTGTGTGCGTGCATGCTGTGTTCAGTAGTGACCTGGCCTTCCCCTCCCTCCGATCATTTTTAATGAGGGACAGATGGCTCCTCTCCGTCAGCACCTCTTTCGTTCATCATCCCTTCATCAGTCTACAGCGTAATAACGCAACGCAGAGCAATGGCGGCTTACTGATGAAAGCTCTGGTGGCAAAGTGCGTGGCCCTTCATATAGTTAAAGTGAAGGGGTGTTTAGCGTGTACTCAAGAGATGAGTAAGGCTTTTGAGACTCTTGCAACATGACAAACACTGTCAGATGGAACAGATGGGCGAGGATAGTAACTTTTCAGTTTGAATATCAACACTTCCCCTTTTAGAATAAATGCATGACCTTATTCAAATGAGGTGAGAGAGACACACTTCCCTCTTTGAGTCGTGCCTCCCTGTCAGCGGAGTGCAGCTGAACGAGCAGTGCAACTGCGGGACAGGTTTAATTCCAGTCAAAACACCAGCAGCACCAGATTTCGTGAGCGACTTCCCCCGGGTCTGATTACATTTGTGAGACACTGTAAGAACGAGTATCTCTGTCGGTCTGCCCCCATTGACATCCATGAAATATTAGACACAGAGGATGTGCTGTGCACCCATATAGGAGGGAAAGGGGAACATTTAATTATTTCTTTGAAACCGTAGAAATGTAATAATGACGTTAAGTGCTATCTTGCGTTTAAGCTATCAGAGATCATGTACAAGTTGTGGGCTGTAAAACTAGCTGAGCTTATCATTACGAGCTTCACCTTTCACATTACACACAGTCAGGCTGTCTGCATTCTCTCTTCGTACATAAACCTACAAAAAGTAATGCACTGTAATTCGTATATAACCCACGAAATCATTACGACCGATATTGACGTTTGTTGTTAGGCAGCGACCTCTAGTTGCCGTAGTAATTATGACGGGAGCAAAGGAGGAAGTCAGGTGACGTAGTATAAGAGTGACAAAGTCTGTGTAGGGAGGAGGTCTGGGTGGGTGGATGGGTCCAAAAACACAGGACTTTCAGGTACGTATGTAATTTAAAATAACAATGTTGGCTTTTGGTTTCACAGGGAACACGAGCATCGGTCTCCCGGGTGAAAGTCCTGTGTTTTTTTTAATTCACTTCTGTACGCAACTATGTCACATTCAACGTCACGACGTGAAGTATATGTACATAAGTAATTATTTTAACCCAAACCACATTTTTTTTCTAAATTTAAAGTAGTTTTGGTGCCTAAATATAATCGTCGTGTCATGTAACGGTCACCG
The DNA here is from genome assembly GCA_028570985.1 of Heterobranchus longifilis. Lineage (NCBI taxonomy): Eukaryota > Metazoa > Chordata > Actinopteri > Siluriformes > Clariidae > Heterobranchus > Heterobranchus longifilis. The sequence continues at coordinate 3,240 of JAOVVB010266172.1, read as the reverse complement.
TTTCACAACATTATTATATAGTAGTCATATTTTTTAAGATATCACACAAACGGTTTTCATAAGATATCATAGGAACCGTTATATGAGAATATGTTTAGTCATTTCATCAATCATAAAAATATTGATTATGGCCACTTTAAATACAGACAAAGATACTAATTTTACTGTAAAGGGCTGAGTTACCATTCACCCCAGAATGTAAAAAAAAAAAAAAGGAACAAATACAAAAACTACAGCTTGGCAGATAAGATGACTGGAAAATAATACAAACCTGATATTTATAGCAAACAAGTGGGAATGCACAAACTTCTCAAATAGTCCCCAAGCCAAACTGTCTACAATCCAGGCAACTGACTGCTAATAAATACCGACATGCAAAGACACTGTACAGCAGATGTCTCCTCAGCCATCACAACAGTTGTGAGTTTTAACCACACTTGTGACGTTTGTGTGCTGGAGAGTTTTACAGTAAAGGGAAGAATAACAGGAAGGGGAGGAGCGAGATGTGAACACAGGTGGGTCCAAGATGCTGTCAGAAACTGTTGCTGTGTTGCACTCGCACAATGCAGATGAAAAGAACTACGCTGTGCACAGCACAGGAGAAACACTGAGGGCTTCCTCTTTCAATTTCAGTCTGTGAGATGACAACTTGTTAAAATGCAACATGTTTAAAGGAATACTTCAACCCCCAAATGATAATTTGTATATCAATTACTCACCCCATGACAAACAGAGCAAATTATTGATGAATTGAAGTAATAGGGGACCACGTTTAACAACAGCAAAACTATATCAGTCTGACCCTTGTGCAGGACTATGTACTCGTGTGCTTTAAATAGTAAGGTACCGGTATTATGGAAAAATACATAGGTTTTAGCATATGACTGGATAAATTAGACTTACTGCACAAGTTGTGTGAGAGATTGTAAATGGATGTTTTGATATATTTTGCTGTTGTTAAATGCAACAATTTTCTCCATTTTTGGATTCTTTGTTCTGAATGGATGCATGTGAGAAAAACAAGATTCTCTTTAAGAATTCAAAGTAACACGGGGTGAGACAAATTATCATTTTGAGGGTGAAGTATTCCTTTCATGTCATGAGGAAAATGGTACAGTTACAATATTTGTAGGGTTGATGGTAATGCCCATCATTTGGCTCTGAAGCTGCAATTCAGGTAACCAATACAAGATGTAAAATGTGGACTGATGTAAATACAGTATGCACATAGAACAAACACATAAACAACATCACCTTCCATCATGGATTCAGGACAAACATGCAAAACAAACAGGCGACAGGCGGAGAAAATATGCTTTTGAGAATGCAGTTTCGTTGTATGGGAATGTAATTTCTGCACGTTCATTTCAGAGAACGTGCAGAAATACGGATGAAATGAACGCAGGATACGGACAGAAGGCTCCGCCCATATCCTTGTATGTATCTAACATTGAGCATAAATGAGCCTTGAGGAGGAGGATGGGTCAAAACAAACACTGCAGTCTGTGTCCCGTGTGAAACCAAAAGTCAACTTTGACTTTAAGTTAACCAACATAACTACATTAAACAGAACAGTCAGGGAGTCTTTGGCAATAACCTAGTCTGTCGTTTAGGTGTGAGGACGTGTTGAAATAAATGCTTCTTGCACTGTTGAAGGAAATAAACTTTTGTCTCATTTCATCAGCAGCATCTTGAATGCATTACTCCTACTTCCCTCTAACTGTTTGAATGGTATTCTGGACTTCAGATCATTTGTACCTTTGTCCATGTATCCTGTATGAATAAATGGTTAGCCTCTGCACATGTTTGTCTTCTCTGTTAAGCTGCTTCTCTCATCATTTATCCTCTGAAACTGAAGTTAGCTTTTACTATCCAAGTTCTTCTGTGGAAAGAAACTTTTCATCACTTTGTCATGCCCCTCTGTTACTCTTGTCGCCTATATTACACATTTTTCTCAACGCACACTGATGTAGTACACTCTGGAGCAAATGACAAGGACATTAACTTCATAAAAACTTTGCCAGAATAATTCAGCTATACAGTAAATCAAAAAGTCATTATTTTATAGTTCTGTAGAAAATACAGCCTTTTTACTCATAAAATAATTTCTGGTGCTTTTGCAGTCATCTTTTTCATCAGTTCTTTATGGAGCTGCACAGATCACAAAGTGAGATCAGTGGTGGAAAAAAAAAAATTCTCCCTCCCTTTGCCTTGTTTTGGCAAAAGAGACACCAGTGCATGCTCAGTCATGAATCTGAGTTTGTACCTGCTGCGCTTCTTGATCCTGCCTGTCTGGTCATGCTCTGCTCATCGCAGGGATGTTTCCCCTCACCGGAGGCCTCGCAGCACACTCGATTTTAACCGAGAAAGAGGGGGACAGAGCAGATTATGCAGCCTTGTGACGCTTTAATGAGCTGTCACACACAGGCAGATAATTAACCTTGATAATTTCTCATGTCATAATATCACTGGAAGGTTCTTGGACTCTCTATCTGACATCTATGTTTCCTAGCTGCAGGTAAGAGGAGATGGAGGAGAGGAAAAAGAGAGGGGGACGGATTGTGATGGAGGTCAGAGATTAGGAAAGCGGATGTTGATTCCTCGGGGAGTGCTGGTCCTCTGGGAAGTCTCATTCTTTTTATAGTCTCAGTGGTCAGGCTGGAGGAGCTGCTGAGATCCCACACAGCCCACCTGACACCTCATTTCTTTTTTTTTTCTCTCTCTCTCTCTCTCTCTCTCTCTCTCTATCCGTCTCCTCTAAAAGAAAACCAACATAATGCTAATGTTTGCATTGAGTTCTCCCTCCATGACTTTCCCTCATGGCCAGAGAGAAGGTCATTCAAATAAACACTACACATGTACCAGCCCTGACGCGCTGTTCGACGCCCCCGGAGAGGAGGCAGCTTGGGAGACACACACTGTTTATTTTACTGTTATCAGACATAAATGGCATTCGTGACGCACCACTTGTGATTCATGCAGCGAAGAATATATCAAGAGAAAGTCTACAAGGAGGATGAATATGCAGGCACCAGTTATGTAAAGAAATTCACAAACGGGATGTGAGAAAAAGCAGCAAGCACATGCAGAAGCACACATGTGAACTGTGTGTGCGTGCATACTGTGTGCACACACACGCACACGCACACACACACACGCGCATACATGCACACACACACACACACACACACACACACACACACACACACACACACACACACACACACACACACACACACA
>JAOVVB010266165.1:0-18593 GCA_028570985.1 Heterobranchus longifilis | reverse complement strand
ATAAGTATTAAACCGTATCTGTGATTATTATTTGTGAGACTGTCCTCCCCTGAAAAACGCCCCAATAGGTCGTTACATGCAGCAATTACGACCCATATTTACATTTTGTTGTTAGGTGGCGCCCTCTAGTGGCCGTATTAATTCTGGCTGGAGCAAAGCAGGAAGTCATGTAACGTAGTATTATATCAACGAAGCAACGACAAACAAACTTTCACCCAGAAGACCAGTGTTCGTGAAACAGGGTTATTTTTAAGTTAACGTAACAACCGTAACAACTAGTCCTGCGTCACGTGTGTAATTGCGTCATGTACAGATGCACGGAAGTGAAATAACGTAACAAATATACTGATTTTAACCCAAACCACAATCTTTTTTCTAACCACGCCAACGAAACTACATCCGTTTTTACAACGTTAACAGCATGTTTAAAACCGCAACCGTTTAGGTATGAGGACGGAAAACGCTCCCACGCTCTATGGGTCGTATTAGAACAAACGACGCATTTGGTCGTATGGTTTGGAGGCCCTGTTGTAAAAGGCATAACATGAAAATACATTTTTCAAAATCACACGGCCCTTTCCATACATTATGTAAGTGAAGTGCACGAGGAGGGCTGCGAGAGAAGAAGGATATGGGAGGGTGGGAGGAGAGGAGTTCCCAAAGCTCAGAAGAAGGCGGAGTTGTGGGAGAGGATCGAGGGTGCATGATCAAAGCCTATATTTTGAAATCACTTACTTCTCCATTAGTTTGATTAATGGGGCCAGCCTCACAGTCAGACAGAGGCAAGGGGCTTGAAAAATGATGCAATTACTGCTTTTTGAATAGAGGGCTGAAAAGGCCTGCTTGAAAGGAGGATCTGGAGGAGATTCTACAGGGCATCCTGGACAGTAGACTCCCTCCTCTTCATCCATCCATCCCCCCTGCCACACACCCTGAAGCCCCACATCACTACTATAACCCTCCCCCCCGAGGCCTCTCTCATCAGGCTTAGTGGCATGCCTCACTGCCCCTCTCTGATCTGGGCGAGCATAATATAAATTGTGATTAATATGTATCTGCGGCATCTTTCAATGTTTGCATCGCATTCTGTTTAACACTCAGATGATGCTCCACTCCATTCCCTGAATGCAATCTTTATTCATTTAATGTTTTCTATGTCAATATGTATTTTCAGTACATTTATACCATTCATGGTACAAACACTTATCATGCATGAAAAGAATGTTATATAAACCTCTAGCGTGCTGTGTGATCAGATGTAATATAAAAGTCTCAAGTGCTTCATGTAAAAATGTTTTAATAAAACGTTTGTGATAGTTATCTCAAAAGGCTTTGAAATCATGTCCACTTTAATCGGGTGGAAATGATTACACATAATGCACACAACAAAGGAAAACCACTACAGTGTATCCTCTTTTCATACCGATCTTAAGTGTTCTGATCTGCGTTACATAAAAACAACAGTCCTACTCTCATGTAGCCAGAGTTATCTCCACAGTGCTGCTGGGGGGGAAAGTCTGGATTCAATGTGCTTTCACTCCTGGATAGTGAAAAAAACTCCCTAAAGCTCCTAACTCGATCACACTCGTCCTGCGAGGCGACACGCCCCGACGATGCGTCTGCAAAATAGTGTCAGAAGGGAACCTGTTTCAGTGGAACACCTCCACGAAAAACATATTCTTTGTAGATCTTTACAATCATTGACTGAAAGAACAGAGCAGGCCTGCCTTATTACATGATCCAAATCTTCTAAACTTTTTTTCAGTGTGTAGGTTGATATCTCAGAGGCTGTTTGTTTCTCGTAACGAAGGGATTTTGAGAACGGGAACACAGACACGGACTTCCTGTGTGGACAGGAAGTAAGCTTTATCCCGGCACTGTTTGGTAAGCCTGCCAGACTACTATTGTCCTAATATTAGGTGGGTGGGCTGGTCTCATTTCCTGTTCGTAGCAATTACACATGCAGAATTTTGAGTTTCGAGGACATGCTTTTAAACCAGAAGTAAGAAATTGGGATTTTAATGCTAATCCCTGTGTTTTTTGACGAACCATACCAAGTCGTTTTGTCGCCGAAACCTAACTAAGTACATTTGTAGCCTAAACCTACCAAATTAGTCCCGTTTCACGTTAATCGCGACGTTAATGACGTGTCTATAACACGACCGGGACATATATTTATACTGGAAGTACGAATTTTAATGTGATTTTATTGTAATTCCAGTGTTTTTTTACTAAGCATACCAAGTCGTTTTGTTGCCTATAAACCTATAAACAAAGTGTTGTTGTCTAAACCTACCGAATTCTTCCTGTTTCACAATGTTAATCGCAACGTTAATGACATCTTTTTTATGCTGTGCATACATATGATATAATACCAATGGTTTATGAAAATGTGTTGGTGAATATAGTTAATTAGAAAATACAGACAGACTTTTCATGTGGACATGAACCTTGATGAACCCTCATTGTCCAATTCGAGCTGCTTTTATGACCCCCTGTGTGTGGGAAGAGTCTACAGGGGACCAAGCAACAAATTGGTCAGTTAGATTCAAGTTTACTAATTAGCTCAATAATTGCACCACCAGAGGAAGAGATAAAGGACTTAAATGAATCGAAGGGAAAGAAAGACAAAGACGGACAAAGAAAGAAGGGCATGTAAGGTTGAATTCATACTTGTCAAAACCTTTATAATCTAATGCATTGGAGTTTGCAGCAGGTACATGGCAACTCTTCCGGAAAGGAGAAAGGGCAGGAGAACCTTTGCTTTTATTCTGCCGTTCTTAAATGCCACCCAGTCTGTGTTGTTTTGAATAATAAGTACTGTACTTTTCACCACCTCTCTGTTGTAACTATGATTACATTTTGTGCTTTGTGGGGGCTTGTCCTGATTATTACTGGAATGAAACAGCAAACGTCTATTTTCCGGCAAGTCTGGGAGACCAGACGCTTTAGTTTCTTTATCTGCTTGGGGTAAAATCACAGACACAGTCACAATGCCCGTGGTTGAATGTAGCACCTCGGAGACCAAGTCATGATATGCCAGTGTGTGTGTGTGTGTGTGTGTATGCAGGCAAACGTGTTTATCGGGAGATGAGAAATGGGGATAGAAAAAGAAGTGAGAGCGCTCCAGGAAAAAGCTGTAGGGATGCCCTTTTGGAAAACAAAGTGAACAAGAGTTTAGAAGGGCAGGTGGATGGAAGTAAAAGTAAGAAAAAAACAAACAAAAAAGAAATGGATTCACAATACATTTTCAACATGGTCCAAATTTGAATTTGACAGGAAGGCTTGCCGGCATGACGATGTTTCAGCTGTAAACTCCTCTGAAATTAAATACGGGATCACGGGTAAGTGTTGGCACAATGACATCAACATTCTCGGCAGAGTGTGAAATCCGAGTTCAAAATATGTCCCCTGTGCTCATTTACACATTAGCATTTACAGTGATTCTCTCCGGAGTGCTCTTTGGGTTTTTACATCAAAATCAGTTAAGGATTTAATTCAACAATCCCAATGCAAAGTAAATCCGCTAATGCAATTGCAGAAGCACTCACAGCCGTATGCAACTCCCACAGGCTTGTGGGAAAAAAAACTCTTCTCAGAACAGCAGGGGTCTGCACTGAGGTGTTGATGACCTGTTGCACAAATAACAGCCTCACTGAATGATTGTGACTAAAGCCACCATACCCACTGTTAGTGATACGGGAATATATGTTTGTAGAATTTAATAGTCAATCAAATGAGTTACTGTAAACTCGCAGTGAATGTTCTTCTAGACTGAGCAGGAAAAAGTTTCTTGTTTACTCGTGATTCCTTTATAACCGACAAACCGGAGGCAAACAAACAAATCAGAAAAAGCGACAATATCAAGCTGTTGTGGTCATTTCCCGAAGACATACATACGCGAGAAAGATACAGGAAAATATCTACATAAAATAATTCATGCTGCTGATATATTTTGGGAAAATCTTCCTTTTCTAAACTGCACACAGCTTATAGTTCCTCACTGAATAATGCAAAATGCATATCCTTACATACAGTCTTAAATGAGACACAGTCCATGGTTATCTTTCAAATGTGGGCGTTAACACAGAACCTGCACAGGAGACATCAAAGGAACATATGAATATGCATGTGCACATGTTGAACACGCACTCATACATATTTGTGTAAGAGCAAAATAGGGAGGGAAATGCAAGCCAGTAAAAACAAGTAAGAGAAGGGTAATAAAACACCTGAACTGGAGTTTAAATTTATATTCTTTCCACTGGGGCTGTACTTTAATTGAACATTTTCTCCAGAGCTTTTGGACAGTGATTCGCTGTGTGCTGGGTACCAATACAGTTCTTGTTTTCCAAGTGGTTGGCTTTGCAATTACCCTTATAACTCTTACTGTATTTTGAGGCTGCCACTTGGGAATTGGGCAATAATACTGAGCCCACAGCAACAATTTCGCAGAAACAGAATTTCCCGACAATATTGTAGAGTTTTGGTATAATTGCATCTCATATTATGCTGCAGGGAGACAAATATATTATTATCAGAGTGATAAAGCTATTATAATATACTGTACAGACAAAGTAACTGTGTTTTTCCACAAGTCCAATTTAACAAGAGTATGAACTTACGAAAGTGTTTGGCAAAAACTTCAAAAATGTCTCTACAACCCCAAAAACAATAACATTAAACATACAGTGTGCACTTAAGACCTTCTAACCAGCTGGTCTTTTGTGCTCCGGTTATTGGCTGATTTACTGAAACAGAAAGAGAACAACAGGCTCTGAGTGAGCGACTCTGCTATTTAAAGGACTTCTGACACTTATGTGCAACTCTAGAGGTCAGCAGATAAATGAGATCGACTTCACCGGGTGCCTTTTACGAGATTAACCGTTTTTCCCTCCTGAAGAAATAAAAATTGCCCAAGAGGTTTACTGTTTCAATAATGCTAAGCATGACTCATAATCGCAAACATCAATCAAAGTTTATCACCCTCCGTCAAGACAAGACTTTGTTTAAGGTGCTGCCGCTGAAATATATAAACTGTTCCATACACCCGGCTGTATTAAACATTTCCTTTTCGGAGGCATAAAGGACAAGGTTAGAGTGAACGCGCAGGCTAGGAAGTGGAGGTTGACATTTTTTTTTCGGGAATCCTGTGGGTCACTGGATTCATGTGGGATTCCCGTGTCATGGGAGTCAATTTCACCATTTATCACTGGGACAGGACAGGAAAAAAGGTCAACGGGTAAAATAAAAAAAATAGGCCAGTCTTTATACTGTGTAAATATGCAGTTCTAATGCTAGTTTCTTTATTTAACATAGTATTAGTTGTTGTTTTTTATTCTCTCCTGCCGCTCTGGTGGCTAAAAAAAAAAAAAACACAACGCAGGGGCAGGATGTGACAGGATTTTTTTGGGGATTCGGATGACACAGGAGTGAAAATCCACTCCTGTGCCCATATTGTCGTTTTCATCACTTTCCTCATCATCATCATCATCATAATCATTTTTACCACCACCATCATCAGTAAAACAACATTCAAGTTATTTACCCTTTAAAGGCCCTTACCCGCATTTTAAAAAGTCCAGTGATTAATGTGAAGGTGTAAGCAATCACCTCAAATACACCGCAGTTTTTAATTCTCCAGCATTACTTATGAAAAGGCAAATTATTTATGAAAAGCTCTTTAACTTCATCAGATGATTCATATTTGCGCAAGTAATAACAATCCATCAAGTAAAGAGCTTGCCAACTGCCCCAGTTTCAATTTTAATACCGAGAGTTTGGATATACAATCATTTCTCTTGATTATTCCGCCCTCCCATGAAATACACCTGAAGAGGTGGTTTTATTTAGATTTTTTTTTTGTTGGAGAAAACTACTGTGTTACTAAGTGCTGTGCTGTTGAAGGTAACATATTGTATCTGCAAACAAGGTTCTGGATATGTGAAACTCACGGACACAGAACGTTGCTGCTCCCAGGAGGGACCGTTAATTGATCATGGACGGAGAGGGAGCCATGCATTATTTACCTGTCAAATTGAAGCGTTTATTCATCACGCAAAGCAATTAATGTTTTCTCTGTGTGCACTATAGATTCTCCATGCTCCATGGTAATAACACATGGCTAATTATGGAGAAAAATCACATGGAGTTGCCGAATTTAGTCACACCACCTAAACTGTTTTACTTCAAGCCAGGGGTGGTATTGGAAAGTATTTGTTAAAATACACTTACAGCAACACCGCTACTAATATCTGGATCTATTATTGTGTCTCTGTGTCTACTAAATTACTGCAGCGGAATAAAAAAAAATTAAAAAAAAGTAAAGAATGTATGAATCTATACCATAATGCATCTGTCTGTAATGCAACCAGAGAGATGACAGAACAAATAGAGAGAGAATATTACGGAACAAAACAAGTTTGCGGAGAGGAGAAATGAACAGAGGAAGAGAAATGGAGACATAGACAAAAGTATACAGTGCAATAAGAGAGGAGACAAAAAAAGGAGATGAGGTTATGGGGGGGGGAGGGGGGAGGGGGGAAAGCAAGGGCAGAAAGATAAAGTGCCCATGTAGAGAAAAACATGAAACCATTGAGACGGGGAAAAACACAAAGAGGAAAAGAGGGAATGTCCTGTAACAGGGACGGAAGGGGAAAGAGACAAAGAGAGAGAGAGAGAGAGAGAGAGAGGAAGGAAGAGAGGGCAGAGGAGGATGAGATGTAGGACAATGATAGATCGTTTTCTGGCAGGCTCAATTTGTCACGCTGTTATTGGGAGGAAAATGGAATAGAGCAGCACTGAGGGTCAGGGGGAGAGGACAGGGGTCCAGAGGTGGGGGCGTTAAGCCAGCAGGGAGAGCAACGGCAGCGGACGGTAAGCGAGATAAACATCCGCACACCTCTTCACCGCTGGCCTTCAACAGCTGATCAACTGAGGTCACAGCGCTTTGATGACTCCATCCCAGTAACCAGTGCCCCATCATGCACTGGTGGACTGGATTTCAATGTGCATGTGTGTTTTTGAAATAGATTAATGTACTTCAGTTGATGTGTGATAAATTAAACCTGCAGGTTGCTTGGGTGTCGGATGGATAAAGATACATTTTATTTATTAAAGGGGCATGCTGGTAATGACCGAATAGAATTGGATAGTACGGACATTGAGCTGTTTTCTGTGGTCATTTGATGAGCACAAAACAAAATGGCGATTGTTGTTTGGTGACACACGTCAGTGGGGCCATAAACTGCTCGTCCTCGTATACTGTAGCAGCGGGGAGGCCCCACCAGCCCGCTGTTTGGCTTATTTTCTGTAACTAGCGGACGGCCGGCTGCTTCAATGCTACACTGATTACAGAAAATGAGACAGAAAAAGTTGGCACTCATCTGGCGATAGCAATGTGTTTTCTTACGCTGAGACAAGAGTGTGTGGATGAAACATTAAGTTGTTAAATAATACTCATTGACTCTGGCTCTCTATATTTCATACATTACTACTCCACTGCAAAACCTCACATCAGTGAGTCCACGACTTGCCGCAAGTTGGTATATACGGAAGGTTATACGGAAGGTAAAAATGGCCGCCGCTCTGACAATCCTGCTACATTGATTCTAATGGGAATGTCTGTTCTGTGTGGGGTCGGGTACCGAACGCAGTACTTTTAAGGGTACAGACCGAATTATGTAGGTACTATATGTTCTAAATAAATAACAAAATGCTAAAAGTAAATAACCGTGTTGAAATTGAGAAGTTTTTTTACTGAAATGACATTTTAAGTTATTACAGAGAGAAGAAAGCACCGAAAAAAGGTACCGTTGGGTACCAGTACCAAATCGTACGGTATCGGTTCAAATGTGAACGGCACCCAACCCTAGTTCTATCCAAATTTTATTTCTATAGTAATAACACTTGGCCCATTATAGAGAAAACATTGAGCTATTATGTAGAAAAATCTGTGGGGGGATTTTGGGATATTATAACAAAAGTGCAGCAGTGGAATTTAACACTTTTTACGCACATTTAGAGTTTCTGGCTGAAGCTAATCTTTATCCAGTCCTTGGTTAGCCTTTTGACAAATAAAACATATTGCAGCTTTACAAAAGCTATAGGAATTAAATCCATACATCAACAATATGCACAATAGCAACTACATACAGTACAAATCCCATTAAGTGAGAACTTTATAATCATATTGTAATTCATAAATAGACTGTAGAATAACTGAGCCTAGAATATGTTTGAATTTAGGTGGATTTTTGTCTAAAGAATAATGCAATCAGTAAACATGATTAAATCCCCAGACTGCACCCACTGTCTGTTTACAGTACAGATCATATTGATACTGTAGAGTCCCTCAATCTGTGTCCTCTATTCAAAACTTTACCTGCACTCCCCATGCTAAGTACTGGCCAACCCAAATGTGTTGCTTTGTTTTTCACCTCTATAAACTCTCCCAGCCTCCCACTCCAAATGATGCCACTCAAGCAATAACACACCACAGTCTTCATTTGTATTCTGGGCCAGTCTGATTGAATCTTCTGGGTGGCTGCAAGACTGTTTTTCTATGGCTTAAAAAAAAAAAAAAATCCGGGCTGAGAAGTACTTTTGGAGCTTTGTAATTACACCTGGCCTAACTCATTAGCACTAAGGGAGGGGGTGTAGACAGAACTGGCAGTGATGGATCTGGGGAAGGAATGAGGGGTGACGCAGTGAAGGTGTGCACGTGTTTGGGCATCCTTCTGTGCATGAAGGCAAAGGATGTTGTTTGTGCCAGTACTACGCTCCCCTGCACCAACACCATGCTCTCTGTGTCAGGTTAATGAGTCATGCTGAGATAAACACTTCCAGGTCATGGCTTAGCTTTATTCCGTCTGAGAGGAAGTCCAGGTGCCAAGACACAACTGTGCAGCACGCAGGAATATTTAGAAAAATATGAGAACAAAAAAACAGACCAGGGGGAATTAGCACAGCGGCGAGAATCTCATGATTGGGATTGTTTTTGATATTATATCTCAGTAAGTTGTGCTTTTATCTTTAATATAAGAAATGCTGTCAAAAACCAGCGCGATAATAAAAACAGGGTCGTTGGAAAAACTAAACAAAAGGCACTGGACACAGGAAATGAAGACGGTCTAGACACAGGGGATATTAGCTCCTTCTGCTGAAAGGTGCTCTAGGTGGAAAATGGTTTTAGACCTTTTCGCAGTTTGATAACTTAAAGTGCTGCAGATAATAAGAAGGAATAACATTTGAATTGAAAACATGGCATATAGAGACGGGGCAAATGTTTGTTTTTTTTTCTAAAATGCTGCCAAAGTCTGCAGTCTATTATTTGAAGATGTAAAAAATTGTATATGTGCACCCTTTTACCTTCAGGCAATCTTAAATGTTTTTTTATTTTTTTACCCCCATATTGTTTTCAACCTGTAACTCTTTGACTTTGATGAAACAACTGCTAAGGACAAAGGAATTTTACAAAGTGAGAGCTTACTGTCGAGACGTATCGACACCTTTCATGTTAGAAAGATGTGTGTGAAGTGTGTTGCATGCATATGTGTTTGTGCGTGTGTGTATGCGTGTGTGTGTGTGTGTGTGTGCGTGTGTGTGTGTGTGTGTGTGTGTGTGTGTGCGCGTGTATGTGTGTGCACGTGCGTGCATGCATGCGTGCGTTGTGCCCCCACAAGTTGCCATGTCAACGGCACTGAATTCCCCAAGCAAGAAAAGCCATCATGGCTGTCTCTTTCCAAAGCACCCCATAATAGCATGTCAACTCAGGCCACTTTTAAATCACCATCCAAAAGCGTTTGTGACAATATGACGGAAGAGTCCTTGGCATCAAAACACAATTCCAAGCAAGGGCAAATGTGTTTATTACGTCTCACACTCAAGTGCCACAAGGGTCCATTTTTAATCAGCGATTCACGGTCTCAAGTCCTGACAAGTGAATCTGTTTCCATTGCATGCCACGCAGTCAAATTGGTACGTAGATATGTTCTGAAATCCCCCCCCGTGCAATTGTTGTCATTCAGAAAAGCGGTGGAAGAAGTACTCACATCTTTACCAGAGTAAAAGTAGCAATACCGCTCTGTCGCAAGTAACAATTTTACATTCAAGATCTCACTTAAGTAAAAGGTATTTAAGAGGAAAACGTAAAAAAAATTAAATAATTGCTGGGCAGAATGGTCCCTTTCAGAGAGTTTATAAAAAAATATTTTTTATAGTATATTACTGTAATATCATTACTGATGCTTTAACACATAAGCTGCATTTTAATACAGATTGGAGCGGTAACATTTGAATTACTTTATATACTGTTAGATAGTTCAAGCTATAGCACAGTATTCTATAAATTCTATAGTATTCTATAATTCATATTCTATAAATTGATAACATGTCTTGTTGTAAAGTAACTACTGACTCCACTTGCCGGTAAATGTAGTGGAGTAAAAGTACAATGTATGTATGTAGTAGAGTAGAGTTATAAAGTAGCATAAAATTGAAATATTCGAGTAAAGTAAAAGTAACTCAAAACTGTACTTAATGAGATGCTTTGCAGATTTCAAGCCAGCTCTGCGTCATCTTAGTGTGAGCAGTGTGTGTAGATGAACTCTGTGTGGCTTCCCTCCGTGGCCGTAGTGCACGGAGCAGCGGGCTGCCGAAATTCCAAACGCGTACAGTGGACATGGAGGGAAGCCACACACTGTTCATCTACACACAGAGCTCACAGATGTTTCAGTTGGCAGAAGTAAAAGCAAAATACTCCAGAACACCAGCTACAACTAAAGTTGGCACTACTAATCCACTACTACCAGTCTAGAAGGTCTTGAATCCTTTGGCCTGCTGACACGACTGGACATGTCTGTTTAAATATACTGTAGCTTTTATTCAGGATGGAAAATACAACATACAGAAAAAAGTCCCATTTCTATCATATAGTGACAAATTCAGGATTTCTGCTTCCTAATCTAAAGACAATTTTTCATTCCTGCACAAATGTAGATAAGCAGGACATTCTGCACTTAGACAGGCTGGCAAATGTCACAGTCCATTTTTTTATTTTTTTATTTGAGAAAAACATGGTCAAAACTAGAGACCATCTTGCAATGGGATCACACCGGCTGCAAATGCATATCAGGCCAGGGGCGTAAAGTGGGGGGGCAATGGCCCCTTCCCTACTTGCTACCTCCCTACTCCCGGCGCCCTAGCTCGGACCACATCCGTCTTCAAACTCTGCCTTCATTTTGATCTCAACATGGATGTATAAAGAAACCTGGATATGGCATTCGAGGCAGATCCCCGTTAATTCCTATGAAAGCTGCTCAGCGGCGTGTGAGTGCCGCCTCTAAAAATCTCCAGAAGAACGCCACTGCTTCCGCATTACGGGGCCCATAGAGCAGGGGCCCTAGAAACTTCCGACGAACGAGCCGGCTACTTCCAGTTTAGCGCTCCAGCTAACTTGAATGGGGATTAAATGATTTAAATGTGCAGCTCTTCTAGACTGTCGAAATGTTATCCGACCAAATGGATTAAATTCTGACAGTGAAACGAGTCATTTCAGGGAGGTTGCGATGCTCAACAACAAAATAATTCTACTGATTTATAAGATGTCTCTTTTACCATGTTAAGTCTATGGGGAAAAGTATTTTTGGGCCCCATGGCAACAAAATTAGGAAAACAAAATGTACCTCCTTACAGCTGAATTCATTTAAACTGTCACAGTGGGAGAAATGTATCATAAACTTGTGAACAACTTTTCATCTTTTCCACATGTGCAACCTGGGTTGCATTCACACAAATGTGTACAGCTGTCTAAATCCATTCCTTAATTATCTCTTTACACAAACGCCATCTTTTTCCACTGGTTTTAAAATTATCCATTCTTAAATAGGTACTGTTTATCAGATACTATACTCAGCTCCAGTCTCTCAGCACTCATCTCTTTTTGTCTCTCTTCAGCGCCATCTCTTCCATTAGATTTCATCCATTACTGTTTCACACAGAAGTGCTTTATGTTGGAAGAGCTCCCCGTCTCTTTCTCATCTTTGACCTTTCCTCCCTACATCCATCTCCTCCTGTCCTTTATTTCTCTCCCTGCCTTTGTATCCCTCTTAGTTGCGTGCGCTCTATCTCTATCTCTCTCTCTTCACTCTCCCTCTCTCTCTTCCCTCCTGCCACCCGGTGCAGCATCTCTTTCTCCCTCTCACGTTCCCTGGCAGGAGGCAGCAGTGCTTGTCACTCTTGTAGCTTGGTGTAGCCGCCGCACAAGAGGCAGACCTCACCCAGCCTCTCTGCTCCATCCATCAACTGGTCTGCAGAGCTGCCATGCCAACTGACACCACCCATTCTGTTTCCACTCACATCTTAGCAGAGGCTACTGTCCCACAAGCACAGAGAGAACAAATGGAATACGATAATAAGGAAACATTTAACTTAAATCTGGCACTGCCAGGCTAATTCGCAATTGCGTATTAGTCCGGAACCTCTCAGTTCATTTTCTATTTCCAAGGGGCGTTATTAACAGCGCAGACCAAAACGCCTCTGGACACAACTGGATAGACCAGGCATGTCCAAAGTCCGGCCCGGGGGCCAATCATGGCCCTCAGATCGATTTGAAACGGCCCCTGGCTTGTCTCTGAAAATATACTATATGTTGACCACCACACAATGTTGGTTAATCAAGCAAGATACAGGCACTTGCCAAGAAAATGCTGAGCTTGTTTGGGTCAATGTACATATGGCATGGAAAATAAAATACTGAGAGTACAATTGTATAGTATGTGATTTGTTTTTAAATAACCCATATGATGCGAGAAGCAGCTGGCCCCCCAGGTATTTTCACATTATCTAATCTGGCCCCCATTCAAAAAAGTTTGGACACCCCTGGGATAGACCTACAATCAATCAGAGCAACACACATGCAAGTTGGGGCGGTGCTTCGTCTGTTTTGAAGCAGGAGGGGAAAAAAAAGGCAGCCTGGTCACAAACTTCCTCAAATTACAGCTAAACAGTATAAAATGTGTTTCTGAAAATGTTTTAGGCAAGAAATAGGCAATGCAGGAACATAATCTTAATTCATATTTGATCAGCACTGTCTACTTGAACTGTCTAGTTGAACTACTGAATTTCACGAGCGGCTGAAAATAGCCAGTTAACAGGGTCACTAACACCGGCCGGTGGGCAGTTCTTGGTTTTGGCTCGACTGTATTCAACATGGTGGCCGGGTCATTTTGACAGCCCTACAGTACACTAAAATATGTTTCTGGAAACTGAAAAATGTAGTAACAGAATCTTGATTCATATTGGAGATCAGCCTTGACAGTTTGGTCTGAGTTTCGTGAGCATCCCACGAGCGTCCCATAAATAAGTGGTTGTGATTCTTTCTGCTAGGTTCTAGTCAATTGGAAATCTGTTTGAACGGGAGCGTGGCCAGTACCAATATGCAAATGAGTAAATGAAACATGAGCTCGCAGCAGATAGGGCTGGTTCCCAGGCAAACCTCGCTCTCACTTTCTCATAATACACTCTAAATGTTCAATCAACTGTTAACATGTATTAGTCTTACTATTATGGCATTATATTCATGTTCACAATTGACATTCAGTACAGGTATTTCAATTGCTTAAAGCATTTTAATCAATGTTGGTGAAAATGAATGACGATCTTGCAAAGCCAGAACCCAGAGAGCCAAAAATCTAATTTGCGTGTCTTCAAGATATATAGCTTGGAGCCGCACCGTTGACAATTAATTGCAGAGTGACTTTGGTAACTCATAAAATGTGTCAAGTTTTTCGACCTAAATGTGCATCGCTTTATGCAAGTGATTTAGCAAATGCTCACTAATACAACCCAAGGACATAGAAATGGGACAATTGAAAACTTAAAATTCCACTTTATGGCCCTCTAAAAGGCTTGCGTGACTCGTGTGGAGTTTCATGAAGGGAATAGAGAGTAGTTGGGTGTCAGGAACGAGGCGGCGCTGAAGCTGACAGAAGACGCTACATCCTCTCATGGCCAAAGTGAACGAGAGACAAGATGGCAACTGTCTGGTCGCGAGAAAACAAGAGCTGGGAATTTCAGCGCTGTCAATGACATATACATCTTGCTCAAAGTATAAGAAATGACTGTGGCCTGAAAGTAGACTGGAGAAGTGACAACTGACTCGTGACAGAATATGTTACTCTGGGACATAGAGCATAATCAGAATAGGATAGAACAGAATATAATATGTGATTTAGGATGACTTCTTCTAATGCACTTAAATGTCCTTGAATGTTGATCAGGTGAACTTGAAATGAAGGAATATACTAATGTATGAATACAGTCCAGCTATATTAGTCCTTTGATGAACTGTCGGCCTGACAAGGGTGCCTCTCTTTCATCTGCCCAATGCATATTGGGACATTTTCCCTCACCCCCACATGACCTTGTAGAGGAATAAGTAGGCAGGGACAAATTATGAGAAAATGGGCCCTTAGGCACAGACAGACGCCCCACCCCTCTACATGGGAACAAGATACCCAGACGGAAAGAGACAAGGCTGTGTCATTTGTCGTCATTTTGTGTCTCCTTGTAGTCATCTTGTGTCTATGTGGCCATTCTGCAGTTGCGTCGCATCTCTCTGTAGTTGTGTTGCAGCTCTTTGTAGTCATTTTGTATCTCTTTGTAGTTTTATGTCTTTGTAGTTGTTTTATATTTCTTTATGGTCATTTTTGCATCTCTTTGTAGTTGTTTTGCATCTCTTTGTAGTAGTTTTGCATCTCTTTGTGGCCATTTTGCATGTATTTGCATCGTTTTGTGTCTCTTTGTATCTGTAGGCCTTTAGTTTAGTAATCCATGCATGTAACTGTATAGCGCAGAGCAGAAGAGAGGAAGAGAAGATAATTGAGTTGAAAGGACTCCGCAAAAACACAGATGACAAATTCAGGTCTTCAGAGAAGAGGTCTCTGTGGTAAACAGCACTGCTACCCTGCTACAGATGATCCACTTCACACAGTTTCACTATAAATACTTAAAGCTACAATCTCACAGATCTGTTTGGTGGCACCTACTGTATGGCGATAAGCAATAATTGAAAGACTGGAAAAAACAGCATGGCACTTCACACACAAGTGAGCTGCATGAGCTCCGCCTACCCGCTCTGGCGGATCACCCACTGCTGGTGGAAAACATGTCACTAACTGTGCGGTTCTGGTGATTTTTGCCAGTGTGTCACCACACACCCAGTTCCTAATACTGCAAATGCAAGGACTTTCTTCCGTCGGCCAATCACCATTGTGTTATCTCATCTTAAATAAAAATCTAGCAGATTATTACTTGATTTCACATTTTTGCCACGCCTTGCGCAAATCGTTGAGAACACCATTAATCCTCCTAATTAACCACATTTCTTAACATTTGCATTGCCATTGTGAAAAAAAAAACACAACAGATGTGTCGCCTGTGATGAAGTTTTGATGCAGCGTTCTGTCGACTTCTAGTCACCATGGCAACTTTACTTTTCTTCCCTTGTGCTGAAACTCTTCCTGAGTACTTAACCCTCCGAGGCATCATCATTATTCTCCATTCAGATATTAGCATATTTACATTTTTTCCCTCAGTATCTCTAGTGGGGAGTGGAAACACTCTGTGACAACAGTTACCAAGGTATTAATGAAGCTTTGATGAATTAACAAATCTCCACCACTTCTAATATATTAACATATTCACAGGAGGATTTGGGAGCTGCGCTGAACGTGAAGCTGTGCTTCTTGCTCAGTCCCCAAGATGCCTCATGTTAATTGTATAAGGAATGATAAGGAATATACTTGGCGATATTAAAAAAGAAATGAGAGATGTCTACAGCAATTTGTGTGCGTGCGTGCGCGCGTGCGTGCGTGTACTAAAACAGGATTCATTGGAGTACAGGGAAAAAATCAAAGCACTATGTCATCACTGAAACTTGAAAGCCTTGGTGTATTCACAACCTGTGCACTAATTTATTTGTCTACAAGTGCTTCACTTTTAGAATAGTGACATTTAAACAATACAAATACATCAGATCTGGACATATATTATATATATTGCTTTTGTAAAGCGTTTCAATACCTCATCATGACTTTCTTTCAGTCCCTTCCATCTATACTCCAGCACTAACTCATCGTCAGTAAGACGGATAAGTATAATTATGGCGTAATATCATAACTCAGAGCTTAAGTTAAGACTTTATTTCATGGCAAGTGACATTAAAGGAAGTGTGAAAAGGTTTCCCACCACATGAGAATAACTTCTCACTGTCCTGAACCAGGACACTGAGAAGATATTAAAAAAACATTAAAAATAAAGCCAAAATTAAACATTGGGCTCAATATATAATAATCGTCATTTTTGTTTTTCTTTTTTTAAGAATTGAAGAATATGCACAGTATAAGCTAAAATGAGAAATACTAACCTCTAAATGGACATTTAGCATATTTCACATTATAAGATGTCTAATTGTTTTTAATTCTCTGCATTGCCTTCTATGATACACATGTACACAAGTTTTTTGTATTTTCTGTACAAATCCAGGCTCCTTCTGCTGATTCAAATGATATGAAATGTGTGAATGGAAAAGACATGGCTTACTATTAAACAGGGGTTGAAACTTTGATCTACAACCATATATTAACAATCCCTTGTCTACTGCCCTGTATTTGAGGTCCAAATTTTTCATTTGAGTTGGAAAATCTTCAATATTTTATCAGCGTTTCGCTGTCCTTGCCAGACAGGCAGAAGATGAAGTGTCATGCTGTGACAGGTTTGCTGGGCAGAACAAGCCACTCAGGTCACTTTAATGTTGCCATATTTTTCACTGTCCCCCAACACTGCCAATGCCACGCAGGTCTGTTCTTCAATCATGCCAGTTCTTCAATCATGCCAAAGCACTACAGCGCAATATTATTCAACATGGCTTGTACTGAGTGGTTATCATGAGTAAAAAAAAAAACCTGCATGTGATTAAAAGGAAACAACTCCTTTGTGAGGAGAACATGGAGAAATGTGTTGTCTTTGTTATCATAACATCTAACCCAATTACTTTTAGTTTACTGGGATTTAGGTCAGCCGCGGCCACAGCGGTTCATCTCTTATGAACCGTTTTGGGCAGACGGCAGCTGATTAACGAATGAGCTTTGAACTTAGCGAGGTGAGATGAAAGAGGGAAAATATGTGCGATAAAGTTGGAGTTGGATGCATTAACTCCTACACGTTCCCCTGATTCCAACTGCTGCAATTAGCAAACATGTTGCGGAAGGAGCAAACAGAGGAGCGTCCATGCTAGGGTAGTATGAGCTAAGAAATATGTAACATCTGCAGCTACACGCAGTTGACTTTGTTTGAACTTTGCCTGGGGTTGTATGTAATGTAGGCTGATCCGTACAGTAAGCAACTCCCTGTACAGGCAGTGCGGTGGAGGCTGAGCGAATGTTTTACTGGAGAAATAGGGTTTCTGCTGTCCAGAGATATATTTGTAACATTTGATGCAGAATATTGGCAACTGAAATGTGGTTTTCTTCTGGCCGACTCAATATCGAAGGCAAAACACAGTCTGATCTCTGCCATGTGCTTTGGGTCAGAACTGCCCACGGTTGAGACGGGCAGTTGCATCTCGTTTCATCAGTTTTAAAACGGGAAAGGGTCACCGGTGTGGTCTTAGTGACGAGTTCCCAATGGAAACTAGGTAATTCATCTCCTATTACGCAATCATTTTGTTATTCATTCACAACAGTTGAGGCAATTAAATGTTTGATCAGCTCTCAAATTAGGGGTGCCTGGCAAATGTGTTTCCCCTCAACGTTATTGAATAAATGCTTTCTGTCTGGCTCTTTCACCGTCTCTTCTGCCTGTGTTGCTGCTCCCTTAATGAAGAAAAGTCTCAGCAACGGAGCCTACCTGGTGGATGAACACCTGTGCCCCTCGAGGGCTCATTAGCAACACGGCCCGCCGCAGAGTGTCTCGGTACCGGTTGAGCTCCTCGGTGCGCATCGTGTTGAAGAGGTCAGTGAAGACTCGGCTGACATTGCGGTCCACCCTCTGCAAGGAAACATCCAGGCCCAGCCGAGACCCCTGGTCCATAAAGGTTTGCAAACCCCGGATGTCTGAAGGAGGAGAAAGAATGAAAGAGAATGAGTGATGGAGGTGGGGGGGGAGGTCACAAACACAAACAGGCAGAGGAAGAATGATCACTGCTATGCTATACTTTATTCTGGGAGCATTTAATCAGAATTGAGGGTAAATGCCATGTACTTTCTGCACCTGCACATGCGCTCTATATTTTCAGACCTTGTTCCAGGGGCTTCAAGGCAGGTTTTGTTCTTTGCACCTGCTATAAACTGTGACAAAACACAACAAGCACTCCTGTCTTTCTGTTTCCTGGGGTTTACAGGATATGAAACTGCAGGCAGGTGTTGCTGTCCCCGGGGATCTAAGAATGTGTGAGTGTGTGCGTGTGTTCGCTCACTATACAGGAAACCACTTAAAAGAAGCCTGTGCTGCACACACAAATCAAAGGTGATGTGCAGCAGAGGGCCCACAATAAGGATACCAATCCCAGCAGTCAAAGGGGGAGCAGCAGCCCA
>JAOVVB010266155.1:0-18593 GCA_028570985.1 Heterobranchus longifilis | reverse complement strand
CATTGCTTCAAGGATGCACACTCCTCTACAGACTGTTTTATTAGTAGAAAATGTTGAGAAAATTTGTAATCTGCACAAAAGTAACAGCCCAGATAATTTTGCACCCCACGATTTACATCAAATGTGCTCATTCACGTCAGTGCAGGAAGTTGTGTGTCCTTTTATGTAGCACGGCAAAAAAGTAAAGGTGAGGAGGTCTGTGTGATGCAGGGACATCTGACATCTGACTTTCATGCATGAGATTTTTCCTAACCTTAAGATGAGAGATTTTGAGCTGTTTTGCTTCCATGACACGTCTTCTTTCAGATTAGTGAAAAGAAAATACACATTTAGGTGTTTATTTTACTTACACTTTGTCTATTTTCTATCGTAATGCCTCATTTGCATATTTAAACAGAAAAGTTGTTGAGTCAGAAATCTCCACTTCAGTAGCACCTACATACACCAAACGTTCCACCTTATGGCTGTTGACAGTATTTTCTGATTTATGGAGTGATAAAAAGAGATAAAAAGAGATGTCCAAAATTCCCTCTAAAAACCTTTTACTCTAAAATGTCAACAAAAGAATTTTGAACCTGCTTTATCCGATGTCCAGGTTCTGTAAATTAGAACATATTTAATTAGATAACACCTCATTTGCATTTCAGAAAACTTGCAATACAAAAAACATTTTCAATTGTCAATTTTCAATTGTCTTAATGTAAGTAATCACAACTGGGGAAGGTTCATGCTGAGATCTATTTTATTTATTAATTTTTTACCCTATTTACCTAGTGTCCCTTAACTACATGTGTAGTAGATGATACAATATTCCTACAAAATATAATAACGATTAGCCTGACAACAGCTCAACAACAGCTCTAATCCCTGGCTTTTTCAAGACTCCTCTCAATTTGTTTTTTCTAAGCATCGTTTCTTGGGGCATGGTCTAACGTTCCACTGAATTTTATTGAAATTTGTTACATTTTTGTGACAATCTGATAACAAACAAACAAATAAGATATAAATAATGATTTCCTGGCAAAGGTAACAACACAACAGAAGAGGGACCAAGTGTGCGCACATCCAGGAAAAAATGCTTCACTGCAGGTCACAAAGGTCAGCACACTGTTAGGCTCCAAATAAATCGTTTATTTATCTTTTTCTCTTATCAAGGCAGCGTTTCAATCTCCAAGTAAGATCTGAGGAAGATCTTGTAGATCGAAAGGTTGCCTCGATAAGAGAAAAAGAGAAATAAACTATTTATTTGGAGCCCAATAGTGTGCAGACCTCATCTGTGCCCTGCAGAAAGGTAACAACACACTCAATATTCACTCACACTCACTGCTCTCTGCATCAGTATACATGCATTCTCCACGTTGCTTTGACTTTAAAATGAGAGCAGAAAAACATTTCGCACACCACAGATGAAACTCAGAAACCACAAACCTGTGCCAACAATCACAATCCTCTCAACTGATTATTTCGATTGTAGAAAATGTTTAGAAATTTGAAACATGCGTCTGATGGATGGATGGTCTTGGATCAAAATACACATTAGAGCTGCAACTAATGATTATTTTCATTATCATTTCATCTGCCAATTATTTTCTTGATTAATCGATTGTTTAGTCTATAAAATGTCAGAAAATAATGAAAAATGCCCATGCCAAAAGTGATGTCTTTAAATGTCTTGTTTTGTCAATCCAAAACCCAAAGATATTCAGTTTAATATGATATAAACGAGAGAAAAGCAGGAAATCTCCAACTGCATGTTCTGCAATTTTGCATGAAAAATTACTTATAGTTGGCAGTTACTTTTCTGTCAATCAGCTCATAATTGCAGCTCTAATCCAGTGCACACAGTGTGTGAAAATCATTGGATACAATGTGCCAGGTGTTAGATTGTGCATAGATTCATGGGAAAATGGCTGAAATGTTGAAATAATAAGATTTTTAGAATTCCTGCTAACAAACTAACAAAGACAATCTACACACACACGCACACACGCACGCACACACACACACACACAAGCTGTATTGCGAACACAATTCAGATGAAACCTCTTTCTTTCTCTTCTGCTTTTTCTCACCGCACTTTTTTTAAAATTCAATTTGATATCAAGGTTTTACAGGTGATATGCTTTCTCCGGTTTGAGATTGTGTATCGCATTTACACAGAGGCGGTCTCATCGTCTCACTAGGTAATGGGGCCTTTTAATGTGTAATGCCATTCAGCCCTGTTTAATGGATACGATTATGCAATAATAGCTTCAGCCATTTGTCAGACTGGCACGGCATCAGAGATATAATTTGCCTCGTGTTGGAAATTAGCTTTCTCCTCTCACTCTGCAGCAAGAGGATTTTTCAAGTCTATAAACACTTTACAATGTCTGACATGGTATTTACACACTCAGATCTCGCCACTCAGTCACAACACGAAGCCTGCTGAAGAATCTGTCAGCGTTGAGTTTCGTGCAGTAACACCGGGCTGTCACCCATCTTGACAACTCGTGTCTGACGGCTGTTTCCTGAGTAAAGGCGTGGTGGAAGACAGTTAGAGGGCTCACACTCTCTCTTCTCTCACATCCATACACGTGTGTACTCCTGTTGTCTGCTCCACCTACAGTTCAGCTGTCAGCTTCAGAGTTTTGTCAGTCTGGAGTTTTGGAGATGGAAGGAGTCTTCTCCCCCGCTGCTGAAAAACAAAGCAGGCAGATGTGAACTGATGCTCTCAGATCAATAGTGCAATACCAGAGGCCTCTTTCTTGTTTGTACCTTGTTCTAAATTGCTCTATCTATAGTGGGGAATAGTTGTTGGAGTTGCTATCTCCAGAGAGAGAACAAGAGTATAATATAGTGACAGTCTCTGGTATGAGGCTGCAGCCCCCTGAGCAAAGCAACACGCTGACGAAAAACTCAAAGGATTTCTTCGGGTTTTGCTCTGAAACTAGCAGTCGCTTGAAATGCTAATAAAGTTTTCTTCAAGAATCTCCACATCCAGACAATTATGTAAATATAAATGTGAGTTGCTGTACATCGCATTAAATTCACACATGTTTATTTATCTATATTTTATGCACTCGACAGGTGAAGATGACAGCCTCGCCCTTAAGAAGAAAGTGACTATAGAGGATGTTTTTGGCGCAGACCTTCACATCCGTGACCCGGACGCCAAATGGCTCAGCGGTGAGTGAACAGTTTGACATTCAGCATCTGCATCTCCTGTCAAAACGCAGAACATATCCAGACAGGCATCACTGTTCTCCATGAGTCAGAATAGGCCGTCAGTATTAAAGGGATAGTATATAGTAAATATCAGTTTCAATATTTGTTTAAGTGTACGCTAGAGTATTTTCACTGCTTTACAGCCCTTTTACAACAGGTACTGAAGTCGTTATATCGCTCTGTTCAAAGCCACCAGACTCCTTTGACAAAAACAGTAATTTTACCTCGCAGAACATCAGGAGGTGCTGGTCTGCCGCTGCCTCGATTGGTTAGTTTGTTTGTGTTATTGTGTGACTTTAGAGTTTTATAGGGTTACTTTGGATTCAGCAAAGTCACACAATAATACAAACCAATTAACCAATCGAGGCAGCGGTAGACCAGCACCTCCTGTGTTCTGTGAGATAAAATGACAAAAATAAGTCTGGTGGCTTTGTAGAGAGCATAGACGTATATAGCAGCTTCAGGCCTGTTTGACAGCAAGGTAAAAGTGGTGAAAATATTTGAAACATATCGTACACTTAAACAGATATTGATTTTTTTAGGTGGTCCTCTTTTTAGGCAGCTAAAATAGGTTTTAGTACATTGCTTTGCTTTCATGTCAGGACTGCTGTCTGCTTATGAACACACAAGTGCCTGTAGCCCACATGGCCTACACTAAGTGTTGCAGTAGTCAGAAAAGAACATAACGTATTACAGTGCAGACAACATTACATTGCAAACAAACTTCTGAAACTCTACAAATGTAACAAAAAGAAGCATCCGCACAATCAAATCTGTGCAAAGATCATGTTTAAATAGTAGCAAGCTTTCGGCCAGAGGCCTTCTTCAAGGCAGAGACAAAACTGTGCAAGTGAGTGCAGCAGGGCACAAGATAACACCTCACTTGATTAGTCTTGATGCAGAGCACATGTGTCAGATCAGCTGCACATGTGTGGCTACACATCAAGGGAGTTGTAGTCCTTAATACAAAGGACTACAAGTTGAAGACACAGTGAGGGAAACGTGGACATGAGACGCAGCCAGTGTCTACAGAGACACTCAGAGAAAACACTAAGCATGTACATAATATACATAGTGGCACAAGATAACACCTCACTTGACTGATGCAGAGCACATCAGATCACTCTGCAGAGAGGGGGTGATGTTGACACGAGGTTCTGGATCCACACCTTGGGAACATTACAGCCACTGGGTCTAAATGAGGATTTTGTTATAAATAAACTCTAACAGATTTTATACTATCTATGTTTTATGATGGCTTTTGCCTGATGTCTACATAGCACTAATCTCTATTGTTTCATATTCTATCATATTGTATAGCTTGCTACTATTAAAACACGATCTTTGCACAGATTTGAGTGTGCGGATGCTTCTTTTTGTTACACTTTAAAATTTGTTTGTGTAGTTCCGGCACCTCTTTTGAGCCTTTTTTCCCTGAATTTTAATTTATTTTTTAAAGATATTTTTAGAAAACAGAATAGGGGCAATAGTCTGGACACAAGTATTTTTCCATACTAATTTTTTCACACTTATCAAGGCCTGGAAATTACTAAAATCAAATTTCATACCCTGGATGTAGTTTTAACGGGTGCGTTTGTTCTCTCTACCTGTGAGGTAAAGTCGTGTTGCTGGAGCTGTCGTCCCTCCCTCAGATCCCAGGAGCGGACGGTGTTGTCGAGCCCTCCGGTCCACAGTTTGGTCCCGTCGTGAGAGATATCGATACAGCTGGCTCCATCTGTGTGGCCCTGGAACTGCCTGGAACAACACGAGACACCAAACACCACATCAGGAACAGAGGACCAAACCTTTCCAACTCTAACAGTGTCTTATGTTGGTGTGGTGTATTAAAGAATGCCTGTAGCACACATCCAACATGAGTCAAGTCTTTCAGCATGTGCCTAAAGCGAACCATGTCATTGAAAACACAAAGCACTGACCTAACAAGGGTCTGGTTATGGAGATCCCACACTGCGATGTTTCCATCCGAGCAGCAGGAGAAGCAGACCTTGGCGTCGGGGCTTATGGCGAGTGCGTAGCAGGCCGGAGCGGAGGAAGTGAGCTCGGCCTTTATGCGGGGCGTCTGTGAGGCCAGGTCCCAGATGGTCAATGTGCTGGCCTCGCCACCCACTATTAGGGTGCGGCCGTCAGGCAACAGCTTGCAGGAGCGGATGTAATTGTCCCTGTTCTGGAACAGAAACAAGATCTTGATCATCACGATCTTGACATAAATTTATCTGTAAACATGTAAAACATGTATGTGAAAAGGACAATCTGTGGAGGTTGTGTGAGGTACTTATCTATAAGTCAGTGTATTAAATACAGTAGATGGCAGCCGGCAGGGCCCCAGTTTGGAGAAACAGACAGGAGTCCTGACACAGAAGCTAAGAAATGTACTGCTGTGGACGGGGGCAGCACATAAACGTATTTTAGCCACCTACAAAAATCAATATCAGTTTAAGTGTATGCTATATTTAGAATATTTTCACCCTCTTACCTTACCGTCAAACTGCCCTTTACGACGGGAAATGAAGAAATTGTATCAAATTGTATTCAAAACCACCAGACTCCTTTGACAAAAACAGTAATTTTAACTTGCAGAACACGGGAGTTGCTGGTCTACCGCTGCCTCGATCGGTTAGCATGTTATTGTGCAACTTTGGTGTTTTAAAAGGGTTAGGAACTAATAAAATTAACAAACTAAGCAACCGAGGCAGCGGTAGACAAGCAACTCCTGTGTTCTGCAAGGTAAAATGATTGATTTTGTCAAAAGAGTAGCTTTGAAGAGAGTGATATAACGGCTTCAGTTCCCCGTTGTAAAGGACTAAATATAGCATACACTTAATATATATTTCTTAGGTGGCTAAAATACATTTTGCTGTGTGACCCCCATCCACAGCAGCACATTGTTTAGCTTTCGTGTCGGGACTCTTGTCTGCTTCTCCAAACAGCGGCCGTGCCGACCACCATCTACTGTAGGTAATACATTGACTATGGATAAGTACCTCATACAACCACACTTCCAAAACATCCAAACTATCCCTTTAAGAACAAACTCAATTACAATTCTGTTGAGCAAAAAGAGATTAGCAGCAGTGTGTCGACGTCAAGACCATCTCTACTTAAACTCAAGGGGAGCTTTTCTTTGACAGGTGAAGTTTTCAGGCTGCTGCTGTCTCTTTTTTTTGTTCTAGTGAAGATGTGGATGTCAGCTTTAACAAGAGATGCAGGGAGAGAGTGCGGGGCTGCAGCTGCTGGCCCGACTCCAAGAGAGCAGAAGACAGATCAATAGAAGTGTGGAATTAAAACAGCACCCCAGTGGTTTTAGAAGACCCAATTGCACTCTGGACGCACCTTAAGGGTGTTGGAGGCCATATGAGTTGAACGGCATGAAGCCGTGGTATCAAAATGAGAAATGGGAGGCAGTTGGGAGGATGTAATGAGCTGGGTAATGGCAGACAGGGTTGGCCAATCAGAACATCATTACTCAGCAGGCGTTTTTTTTCTCACTGAGGATTATTTCAGCACAGTAGTGAGACACTTTGCTGAATTATTCACATCTCTGTCTGTTGGGATCTGAGGGAAAGCTACGGTGCGATGTGGAGTCAGGCTACATTTGATGCTCAGGAAAATCTTAATGAAGGAGACCGATTGCAGAGACCTCATGAAACATGAGAGCACATTCTGTTTCGGTGAGATGCCTTTGAAACAGTAATGACAGATCTGAAAGTCTTGAACAAACATTCTGTAGTTACCAGGCAGTCGAGTTGGGACACCGGGCTCTTGCTGCCCGGCTGGCTGATGTCCCAGATCTTGACACAACCCTTGCCGCCGGTGTAGACGTGACGCGTGGGGTTGCTGATGGTGACAGCGCACACCACTTCCCCGTGGCTCAGTGTGTTGATCTGGCGAGCGTGGCGCGGGATGCCCGGGCCGATCAGTGCATCTGGAGGGAAGGGCACGGGCTGCATCTGACCATCTGCACTCACGTGAAAAGAATACGCTCTGCAGGGGGACAGAGGACGGGAAAAATGAAATATATACATATGAGTATGAAAGAAGTATACACAGAGCCCCAGGGGTGACATATTTTTGTAGGCCAACCCGGAAGTTAGTATCGCCCTGGTTCCCTCGACAAAAAACCAATGGGATTTTTCCATTAGATTTTGGATTATTGCAGAAAATAAGCTCTGTGGCAAACACAAGTTCATGATACTTACACGTTTTGTTCAGCAAGATAATCTTCACAAATGAACACCACTTTTATGATTTTAGAAGCATAAATGCAATCGCCAGAAGTAAAAAGCTAACAAACTACATCACGCTCACATGACTCACCGTCACCGCTACTAAGCTGGCGATGACGATTAATGTTCCTGACAACATCTGTCGTTTCATTTACCCACTTGTTACCAACCGCCTTTTCAAAGACAAGAAAAAGCTTCGAAATTCACAAGCTGAGTATTTACTGACATATTTTGTCATAGAACAAAACGTGAAATTTTCTGATGTTTGTTAACCACAGACCTTATTTCAGGCATCTAACCAAAAACACATTCAAAAACCCATTGGCTGCATCCGAAATCACATACTATGTACTACATACTCAATATGTATACTATTGTTCAACATACTTTTGTGTAAATGTATGGATCTTTTCGGACGCACTGATCTATAATCCGCGTGAGCCTCCTTGCCAGTTGGACACGTAACCATGGTAACCCGTGCCAACCTCAGCTCTACAATCGTCGCCAGATAATGTTTGAATTACTGGAAAAGGTAAGCAACTAATCCAACGGTCGCAGGTGACAAAATCATTGATTTGTAATATGTAGAAATGTGCCACTACTGCATTGCATTGTGGGATATGTGTGCCGGCGTAGTGTCCGGTGTTGCATACTGTAATATTTCACCAGAAATAGTATGCACATTGCATACTATTGGTTTCATACTATGGTTTCGGACATACTAAAAAATTTCACATACTGTTTTAGCGTCTAAGTAGCGTGTTAGTATGGAATTTCGGACACAACCATTGACTTCGAGGCGAGGGAACCAGAAGTGCAAATAATAAATAATAATAATAATAGTGATAATAATTTCCGGGTTTCAGGACACATTCCTTGGCACTTTATGCTATCTGTTATATCGCTAAATCCAAAAGATACTCACGGTTTTCCTCCAGAAATGGATGTGAGGCTGGCTGGCAGGCCGGGAGCTCTCATGTGAGGATGAGGGTCAAACCCCGCCTGCATGAGCAAGAAGAGCCAAGAGTTAACAAACAACCGATAACCTGCAAAGATAAATTCATTAGACTAAGCTAATATTCAAATTAAAAACTATGCCTCGCTTTATCTGCTAACACCCTGAGGAACTCTCGTACCATCGTTCCCGGGCAAGTCCCTTGAAAGGCGCAGATTCAGCCTTGTTGCATACAGAGAAGCTTTACACAAAGCTACATCCCACTTGCTAATGCTAATGAAAGCCTGGGAGATTTTCAAACATGGAGATGCATTTTGAGGGCAAGTCTTTTTTTAAAAGCCTTTAGAATGCTAACTAAGTAACATCAAAGTAAAAGGGAGCCTTCGTCTTTGTACTTCCTCATTATGTACACACAACAAGCTGCAGCCAGCCAAGCAGAAATATTCACAATGAGTTATGGAAATACAGGGTGAATGCTTAAGTTTCTCAAAGTCATTTTGCAAACAGATCCTACAGCCGAGGAGGATAATTCATCGCTGGTTGTGTCAAACTGATGGAATATATGAATGAATATATGTGAAGAAAAGGAGCATTCATTGGATTCATAAATTCTGTATAGAAGCAGGAATAGTTACAATTGGTGAGCGTCCGTAGGCGGCAGCAGCAGCCGCACTCATCTGTGGTGAGATGAGACCCGGGTAGACGCCTGGGCTGGTCAGGGATCCGTTCATCTCATGATGACCCATCATCGCAAACGGGGAGGCGTAGGAACCCGCGATGGACAGAGGCGTACGTAGGGCCGGGGCGGCTAGAGAAGAGAGAGGAGCATTTTGATTGATTTATAGAAACAGTAGGAAGAGACAATATTTAACATTTGGAAACACGACACTATTGTTCATTACAGATAGTGTGATATGATCGAAAGCTCCAGAACAAATACTAATGTTTCCCAGGTCAAGAATTAATTTTTAATCTTAAGATTATTTTATCATCAATGAATCTGCAGGTTACTTTCTTGATTAATCATCTGTAGAAGCAGAGTGGCAGAACTTGACCTACTCCAGCAACACGTCTCATATGTAGAAATATCAGTTTACATGATCCTGTTTAAATCAATCTAAAATAAGAACCATAATAGCTATAGTGTTCATTATTTTTGCTATAGAAAGCCAAGGCTTCTGTCTTCTACATTAGCACATCTAAAAAACATAGTAAAACATGTCATATTTTTGTAATTGTTTTTTAAATTTCAATACTTTTAACAATCATTATGGTTTGTTGACTTACATAACCTTTAGCTTATGGTCTACAGATTTTAGGGATATGAAGCATTTGAAGATACTCCAAGAAATGACATCACAATAAGCAAAATTACTGATATAGGTACTGGCGGACCATTTCTATTGCAGAGTTCAAAGGGTTAAGTAACCTGCTATATAAGCTATAGTTTATATAGATGGATGAGGGGGGGTGGCAGGTTAACACCTACTGTCTATAACAAGCCCAAATTGATGTAATTAAAATGCTTATTTTATAAATAGAAATATTCACTTTATTATCACATTAGAAAAGGAAAAGCAGCAAATCCCCACATTTTATGCATCTTTGGTGAAGCATAATTCCATTTTAAATCATTTTTCAAGAAAAAAACCCCACCAAATATCAAAACAGCTTATTGTTTGTCAATCAACGAATGGCTTCAGTTCTAAATTAAGTGTAACAACAAGTGAAGGTGTGCACAAGCGTTAACATACCTAATGCCTCCATGCCGGGTGGTTTGCCCATTGTGAGAGGCCGTAGTCCTGGAGTGGTGCTGGTCCCCGGTGTCGGCGCCTCGTTCCTCGGTGTAGGCGTGTTGGACTTCAGGCTCGGTGTGGACGACTTGTCATTCTGAAACGGAAATGCTCCTTTAACCTCTGGGTGAAACCTTACTTAGTATCCTCTTACTGAAAGTCCACTTACTCTCACTCTCAGACACACACAAGAATGAAACATGCCAGAGTAAAAAAAAAAAAAAAATCCCCAAGTGAGTCAAAAATACCCCCACTAGCAGAGGAATCCAGAGTGACAATCTGAGTGGACGGCTCAAGGTAATCCAATCTAACACTGACACTTCATTACAGCCAGGGTGTGTGTGGGGGGGCATAAACCTTTGCTTAGAAGTCAAGCTCGTTAAGAGCGGCTAGACAAGCACGATGGTGACCCAAACACTCATAATTAATCCAACTCTTTCTTCCTTTGCAGATGGAGTTAGAGGAGTGTGTGTGTGTGTGTGTGGGGGGGGGGGTTAGCCTGGTAGGGACACACTAATGAGGGACACAGAGAAGCTGTGTGTCATGGGAGGTGTAGTGATGTGTACTATAAATCTATCTTAATCCTCAGTGAAATGGTTTATGTAAAACCGATACACAAGGATTGTTTCCTGGTTAGTGCAAGCTTCAGTGTCAAGAGAAAATGGGGGAGGAGATGAGACGAAGCGAGAAAAGAGGGAGACAGCGGTCCCCTCGCTGCCGTGTCTCCGGGTTATTTACAGCCTCGGGCCGGGGAAGAAATGACCATTTATTGGGTAAGCCATAAAGGAGATTGAGAGGAGTGAGCCACAGGGTTTGATTTCCTGAGAGTGCATGTTTGCCCCTTCAAGCCCCTCGTGGCAGCCAGCCGCTAAGCCTCCTGGGTATTAGTCCTTCACACAGACACACACTTCACTTGACAAACGCCCTTTAGTCTGTCAGTTGGCCCTCCAGTGTAACCGCCTTTTTCAACTTCTCTCTTCAGCGCATCACTCACATGCAGGCGATATGAAACATTTCATGTCACAATTATTCTGGCCAAAATAAGTGCGATTCACGATAATCAACTAAATATGTTTAAAACGGCACTAATACACACTGGAATTACCTTACCTTACATTTTGCTTTGTTGTGACTTTTTTCTTAAAGCATTACAACTTTTTTCTCGAAACATTCAGATTTTTTTCTCAAAACCTTTACAACTTTTTTCTTAAAATATTAAGACTTTTTTCTCGAAACATTATGACTTTTTTCTGTAAACATTACAACATTTTTCTCAAGCATTGCGACATTTTTCTCAAACATTACGGCTATTTTCTTGAAACACTGCAACCTTTTTCTCAAAGCATTACGACTTCAAAGAAACTTTTTATTGCATCACAGATAGGACAATGTAATAAACTGCAGTCAATTCATGAGGATATTCACGATTATCCCGATAATGAAAATTCACCACGATCAACTTATTGTGATAAAATCGATTATTGTCCCGTCCCTACTCACATGGGCATGGTCCTTCGCTTTGGAGGACGGCGTGCTGCCCGAGGAGGCGACGGAGGCGGGGCTGTTGGGCGCAGCATCCTTCTTCAGGACTCGTGATTTGTCCAGGCCGTTTTCTGGAGGCGAGTGAGCGGGGCTGACTCGAGGGGTGGCTGGATCCTACGGAGTTAAACGAGACAGACAGAGAGCGAGACTGAGCAAACAGACCGGAGGAAAGCCACTGGCATGTACATGTAGGTCAAACAAACTGGGGCCTCATGTGCAAACACAGATAAATATACTCGTGCATGCTCGTACTCTCCCCTCACACACACACACATACACACACTTTTCATTCACCTGTCACTCCCTTTTCTCTTTGTGTTCTTTGTATTACTTTCTGCATGAATGGCAAAAGAAATACAGCGAGTAAGCACACACTCACGGCACACACAACCAATATTATGACAGACTTTTTGGCAACGCTGTGAAAAGGTGTTGAGGCTTCAACAGACAAAAGAGCGCTGTGTTTAGTTTCAGTGCAGCGTTCACACTGAGGAATGTGGCAGAGCAGCCCGGTTCAAACGCAGTCTTACCTCATTGGAAACGTCCACCACCAAGTCGTCACTTTTGTCTCCGTCACTGTCCTGAAACGAAGGAGGGACAGGCTCAACATTACTGGGAGAAGATTACAGGGAACATAAACCAGTGCAGTCCCATATTTTCACTACTAGAACATCATCAAAGGCCACATGTATGATCTTTGTAACCGGTTTTAGCATTTGTTTATTATTTGTTTTAGATACAGTGTAAACATACTGAATGAGACTTTATTTTACAGGTTCATTATTTCCTAATAATTACGATTTCTTGAAAGTGTCCTGGAAAGAACTGTGTAACTTGGTGGTAGTAATAATAATAATAATAATAATAATAATAATAATAATACATAATTGTTGATATCCAGAGGATTTTCTCTGAAAAGACTGGTCAATTTGAACTCAAGTAAATTCATACTCTTCATGAATGTTGAATTGTATACTCATCTGTAGACAAACTAAAAAATATTTGCATGTTTGACGTGCTGTGGACGGACTAAAAGTCTCAAGGTAGGGATGGGACAATTGATTTTATCGCGGATGATCGTGGTGAATTTACATTATCGTGAATATCTTCACGAATTGACTGCAGTTTACTACAGTGTCCTATCTGTGAAGCAATACAAATATTTATTTCTTAAAAAAAGAAAAGAAAAAAACTCACATTCTCATTTTATCAGAAAACAAAATCGTAATTTTTCAAGAAAAGGAGTCACAACAAACAAAATGTAAGGTAAAGTGATTCCAGAGTTTTAAAGCATATTTTGTCGATTGTCTGGATAATATTGTGAATCGCAATTATTTTGGCCGGGATAATCATGACATGAAATGTTCATATCGTCCCATGCTTAACTCAAGGATGCATTAGTTTAGCATGAAATTGGAATTAATTAATTGGAAGAGCACTGTCTGCATTTTACTTAGAGCCAAATTACTCTACAAACAAATTTCTCCAGGACACTTTCTAGGAAGAACCATAAAATAAAGCACTACTAAAAACGGTGGTGGTTATATAATAAAATAACAGAGAATAAACTAGTTGTTAATTCAAGTGTAACAAGTGTAACATTTTTCGACAGTAACTGAGGTAATCAAAGTTCAAATATAAGCGGAAACAAGCTCAGGACCCCACTGACAGCTCATTAATATGAACACTACAAACAATGAAACCAACACTCACATATCGGCTCATGCTGTCTTTCTCGTCCACTTTGCGTTTCTTGGAGTCGAGGCTGTAGTCTGAAGAGCCGCGGTGCTTCTCGCTCGCTGCCCGCAGGCTGTCTGATGGCGACACCGAGTTATTCTGCCAACAACAACATGCAGCCAGACCACGTTACCACCTTTGACTTAGTGTCCTCAATATACTTTCAATAACCCCATAATATATTGCATCATATAGGGATATGCTTCCTATGAACATTACTGCGTTGCATCTTGTAGAACTGCTCCATCTGAACCCATCTTGACATGATATATGGAGTAACAAACACTGTGACTAATAAATAACATTTATTGCAAGATGTAAGTGACTTAAAGAGTAAGCACTGGCCTGCCAGCTCCATACTAACATGCCTGAATCACATATCACATGACTATTTGTGTACACTGGGCATGCATGTGCCGATGTAAACAGGAAGCAGATTGTCTATTAAAAATCATGAATGTATTATGAGAACTAATGATAACAGAAAATACTACAGATGAAGAACAGCTATGGCGAAAAGTAAGACCAGAGATTTCTTTGCTTGTACTGACGATGTGGTAGAACTATTACTTAAATTAACACACGAGTATAAGGCAGTAAAGGCGGTGTAAAACACATAAATTGTGAGCTGTTGCAAAGTAAATACGGTGCCATATTAGAGCGGTAACGCTACCGGGAGCATTATCCATCTCTTCCAATGGATAATGCATGGAAGCCATGGCAACGGGAAAGGAGTACCCAAACAAGGATGAAATCACAGAAGGTATGTAGACCTAACTGATAAGACCAACTGACAAGGGTGTCTGCATCATTGTTTCCAAAAGTCTCTGTTTCCGCCCATCCAGACTAAAATGCAACCCTGGAGTTTTCAAACTCAAACGGGCTCAGCAGCGTTTCCAAACGTCTCCCTTTTAGAGGCGCTGACGTAGTGTGGAGGCTTAAACGTAGCAAAAGTTTTGCGTTTTAAAACAAAACCGTATTAGTGTGGATGTAACCTCAGTCAAGTGAATGTTTTGGGGCTTAAATGTGACAAACCAGAAACAACTAAATGGTGTGTTTAAGTCCAGGCATGGCTCTGGATCTTTTCCTTAGTCTGAGCTGTGACAATATTGACTGTAAAGCTAAAACACACAATGGTCCTGCACTGAGCTGGACTGATTTGGGATAGAAGGTGCAGAAGAGGATTCTGGGACAGCTTAGCCCTGCTGCTGCTGCCAGGGAAGCGGAGCACGGAGGAAACAAGACGAGGCAGCTGAGCAAACCCACAAAACACCTCCAGAAGACAAAAGCATAAACTCGCAAGCAAGGAGATGTGTCGGACAGATTGAGGAGAGTTGGAGCAGAGTGCAGCATGGGATATTTGGTGTATACACACACATACACACACACAACCTGACATCTAATCCTCTTGTAGACCCCCACAGTGACCTGGTCAGAGACACGCTTGAAGCAACATTAACAATTCAAACCAAACACAGCTTGCATTCCTGACTTTCTGTCTGTGACATGCAAGTACATGCAAATAAAAACAAAAGTGACCAAAATCTCTCACTGTGTAACTGCTAAACCCACGTTAATGACTGCCAGAGAGTCCCAGGGTGTGTGTGTGTGTGTGTGTGTGTGTGTGTGTGTGTGTGTGTGTGTGTTTAGGGCTGTCAATGAATATTCTCAATTAGAATTGTAAGAAAAATATTTGAATATGAAAATGAATATTCGATTCTGGGGGGGCAACACTACCACAGCTGTCTGCCTCGCGCGTTCTCTGCTCCCTTACGACTCTAAAAGTTCAACTCCCGAGTACAAAGTCTGTGTAATGTCCGATTGAGCGAAAGTGTGAACAGAGCCGGTCATTGTCCGGAGAATTCGTGGCGAGCATGTTGATGACGTTGATGATGTGTGTTTCTATCATGTGACTTGTGCGAAACCGGAAGAAAATAAACATCCGAGGGTAAAGAACGGTCATTTACATGAAAACGGCAACAAAAATGTCTAACTGGCAAACTTCTGTCTGTAAGGGCTGATGCCGAAATTGTCAAACAAATTCAAGGAACGGCAACTGCTACATGGCTGCTCTGTTATCCGCATCATGTTCTGCCTCCTGTACGCTCTAGAGAGAGAGATGGTCTTTAAATTAAGTTTTACGGTACAGGACATTATTTTATTTGTTTATTTTGTAATGTGTAGGTATGTAGATCTTTGAAAATACATGTTTATGTTAAAATAAATATACCTATAGAAGTAGTTGTGTAAGTATATTTATTGTATGCATTGTATTGGTTTGTCCTCTTATGGATATAATGCGCAAAAAAATAGTTCCAACGTCTGTGCCTTTTAGAGAGTGTGTGTGTGTGTGTGTGTGTGTGTGTGTGGCAGGTCAGTGACTAAACAGCAGAAAATGACAGCAAAGTTCATGAAAATCAACCAGAATAAAAAAAGAGGAAGGAAAGAAAGAGGCCATTGAGGGAACCTGGACAAGAGTGCAATGTGAAGACACAAAGAGGGTGTTGCCAGCAGAGAAGAGAGCCATGAAAGAGGCAGAGTGAGAAAATAAGAGAAAAAAAGAGGAAGAAAGACAAGAGAGCAAAACAGGAAAGGAACTTGGCAAGCAATGAGAGCGTAGCAGTGTGGCAATGAGTTCTCCCCCACTAGTGGGAATGCCCGGACAGGCTGGCACTCTCTCAGAAGCTGCAAACGGGGTTTTTGTAGTCTGGGCACTGGTGTGGTGGGGTGGCACTGCCAAACAGGCCGACAGGCAGGGAGGGAGGGGAGGGGAGGGGGGTGAAGGCGAGCAATCCCTGAGGCCAGCCGACGCTGTCAGGCAGCTCAACAAATCCCTGCCTTCATCAGAAACAGACAGAGGCAGTGGAAGAGGGAGAAGGAAGATGTCTGACAGAAAGAAGAGCAGCAGAGAAAAGGTAACAGCTTGAGTGAAAGGACGACTAAAAAAAGACCTCCTGAGCCGAGGAGAGTGGAGTGTGACGGTAAAAAAAACTGTGGTTGGACAGTTAATGGCACACACACGCACACACATACACTTTGCCAGTTC
Organism: Heterobranchus longifilis; assembly: GCA_028570985.1. Lineage (NCBI taxonomy): Eukaryota > Metazoa > Chordata > Actinopteri > Siluriformes > Clariidae > Heterobranchus > Heterobranchus longifilis. The sequence continues at coordinate 2,069 of JAOVVB010266155.1, read as the reverse complement.
CACATCCCTCCTTCTCAGGTCAGAATATGGAAATTTGTTCAGCTACTGTTGTGGAAACGAAAACCACACAGAGTTTTAGGCCCTGTCTACATGTATATGGATATTTGGATATTTTTCCTCTAGTCCACATGAAAATTGAGTTTTACGTCACTAAAACAGATTTATTAAAACACCTTCTAGGGTGAAGATTTCTCGGCATATCTGTGTAGACTTGTAAACCAGAGCATTTGGGAAACGATGACATCATGTCAATTCACGCATGCCCTTTGTTGCTTTGTGTGACCAGGTGTCTCCGGGCAGGCTGCCTGGAGACAGGAAGTCAACAACGGCAACAGCCTCCGAGTTATCAATCTACACACTGAAAATGACAAGACCTGAAGATTTGGATGGTGTAATAAGGCAGGCCTGCTCTGTTCTTTTGGTGAATGTTTGTAAAGGTCTACAAAGAATATGTTCACAACATTTTCGTGTAGGTGTCACATCGAAACGGGTTCCCTCCCGACACTATTTTGCACCGTCGGGGCGTGGCGCCGCCCAGGACGACTGTGATTGGTTTAAGCAAATACAAAAAGGCCAGGGACTTTTTTTCCTACTATCCAGGAGTGAAAGTGCATTGAATCCAGACTTTCCCCCAGCACGGACAAAGCGCTGTGGACTGTATACATGTAGACAGGGCCTTAGTCTGGCTCGGTGTGAAGACGCAGCATTACAGCCCGTCTGTGTATCTGAGCCTGTGACCTTTAAAGGATTGCTTAGACTCAATAACCCTGCAGTTGCCTCCAACTACGGTATCAGATGACCTGAGACAACAGGACAGGAAGACTCTGCGTGTGTGTGTGTGTGTGTGTGTGTGTGTGCGCGGAAAGGGGAGAGGGGGGAGATCAGGTAAGGCAGTATTGGCAGCCGCTCGTCACCATACGAGATGGGAGAAGAGTTTGGGTTCCCTTCAGACATGAGTGGGCCCATTCAGGAGGGCCAGTCAATGGGAACTCAATCTGGCCGACAGAGCGTTACGCTCCAGCTAACAGAGCTTTAAGCCAGTCCAATAAACAAGGACTTTAACATGAGAGGGAGGAGAGAGGAGGAGAAGAAGAAGAAGTGGAAAGGAGTAAATGAGTGAGATAAGAAGAGAGGGCAGAAAATAAATGCAAAAGAAAAAGAGTATGGTGGATAAAAGGAGTCGACGCATGCAACAGTGAATCCTCTGAAGTGATGAGGGAAGAAGAGAAGGAGAGTCAAAGTCGCTTTTAATTGTGCTGAAATTAAAGGAGGTAGCTGAATGCTAATCCTCGCCTAGTGATTGGAGTCATTTTCCACCTGGATTAGATGGCACTGGCTTATTTGGCCAGACTTCATTATTTGATTTCAGTCACACACACACACGCACATCCCCTGAGTACAAAAATGTGTGTGTTTCTACACAGAGAGCACAAATTTCTATTGAGCAGTGGGCTTAAGTCTACGTAAAAGCACACCTAATCACCAAACACAGTGAGCCAGAGACACACAGGAGACGGAGAACGTACCGTGCTCGACTCGCGTTCTTTCAGAGGATTGGCCAGAGGCGAGTGAAAGGATGAGGGGCCAGGAGAGAGACAAGCAAAACACAAATTATTATGGGTGTCATCACGACTCAGCACAGCAATCACATAACAGCTATACAATTATTCTTTAAAAGATTACTCTGCAAATCTGCATAGTAATTTTGGTAACACTTTCTAATAAGGCACTTTTTCTAAAAGATTTAGAAGTTGTAACTAAGGCTGGGTATTGGTACTCCATACCTTTAAGGTATGGACCGAAATATATAGATAGAATATATATAGAAGCAGTGCTACTCTTAATAAGTGCTACTCCTTATAAGTGCTAGAGATGTAACGATATGAAAATTTCATATCACGATTATCGTGACCAAAATGATCACGGTATTGATAAAATGTGCTGAAAATGTTCAAAAAGTACTGATACGTTACACTAACATGACTTCACCAATAGCAGTACTCTGCACTTTTTGTTTGCATAAACATTAAGAACTTTTTGTTTGCATAAACATCAAAATAATAACATGT
>JAOVVB010266146.1:0-18593 GCA_028570985.1 Heterobranchus longifilis | reverse complement strand
CAATAACAGTACAGAACAACTGATAAACTGTACAATTAACCCAAATAGTGAATGCAATAACTGCAGGAAGTTTGTGTAAAACATTTCTTTTCTTAGAAACTTTTCTCTGTCTGTATTATGTATATATGTTTTTTCATTTTCAACAATCATACATACTTAATAGGCTTCTTTTTTCCCCAGTGTTTTCTCCTCTATGACACTTGGCCATCGTTCTATTAGCTCTTTGGTTGTTTTAACTGCGTACTTTTCTAATGCAGGACGAGGCTGTTTAGCAGAGAGAGAAGGCTCTGTGAATATATGTTTTTTTTAAGTTTATATCTTAAATAATAATCCAAACTTTAAAAATAACAATTTAATTTTGTTTTCTTCACTGAAATGAATGAAATGCTGAGATATAGGCCAGCTGTATAACAAAAAAGTTGTCTAACCCCTTAAAATCAAGAAGGTTTCACAATCCCACGTGAAGATTTGACGACCCCTAGTGGGGATCGGGACCCTCAGGCTGATGTGGAATATTCTTTTAACTTCATGAATTATTGGATTATTTCCTTCCAAGTGTGTATTTACATCATTTATCTCAAGGATCTTGCCATGCAAAGCTAGACAACAGCCCGACAGTTGGAACCGATTGTGCAGGTGTGCAGAAGAGACGTGTAGCCTTGTCTCACATTCATTATGCTCCTCAGCCTTTAATCTACTGAACCACTGTGTTTAGTTAACTAGGTGAGTGCTTTATTAACTACATTCTTTACTCAACAAGTTCCACTGCCTGTATCAATGGCTTTGTTACTCAGCTAAAGATCTATCTCTTTACTGACGTCATAAAATAACAAACCATTATTTGATTCCAATCTTCAGATAACGCTGAAAAAAGGTAATTTATTGGTATATTCAGTTGGCAATTTGAAGGGAGAGCAGAGAGAGTGCAGGACAGAGGGGTGGTTTAGTTGAATATGTTATTCTAGTCTGCCTGACTCATTGATCATTTATCTGACTGATGTTTTTGCAAGTTAGAATCTATGGCCCCGACCATGGCTCTGAAACATCAGCAGCCTAACTGTGCTGTGCACTGATAAATCCATGGCGCTGTCCGTGGTGCTGAAGTAGCACACAGATTTGTAATTGCGCTTTTTTTCTCTCAGTTCTGCCCTTCTGGTAGTTTCGTCTTGGATCTGTAATATTCTCTAAACAATAGGCTGTACTATAAATACTCAATTCTATACTATATTTTAGCCTATATACTCTAGAGTAGTGTCACCATCATGATCAAAGTGACAACATGTAGTCGTGGAAGTTCAAGAGGATCTGAAGACACACTGCTGCCTGTATTCCTATAATATTTCTATGATCATTCAGTAGCATCTGTCCTGCTGAAAATACACCCCCCAGACCAAGCTGTCCCTGTAACAAATGTGTGTATGTGTGTGTGTGTGTGTGTGTGTGTGTGTTGGTGTTGTGGGGGCAGGGTGGTGCTCCCATTGGGTTGAGTTTTAGTTTTGATAATTCTCGGTACTGTGAAATAAGGTGTCTTGATAGTACATTTTCTGAAACAAAAAATCAAGTAAAAATGCATTTGCAGCCAGTGAAATTGTCACTTGCTTCATGCGCAATACAAGACAAATATAGATATTTTTACAGTGAGCAGATTCCTGACAGTCATAGCGTCAAAATAGCCCACTTAACATGCTAAAACCATCTCAGAGAAGCTGACAGATTCACTTTCTCGAGCTCTATCCCACGAGGAGGCTGTGTAGTGACAAGCCATTAGCAGCTGCCTGTGGGGAATATTGGTGCTATTATGTTATCCAGACAGCAAGAAAGTCATAGAGGGAGGAACGTGCAAAGGCTTATTAATTTCCCTTTTGCTCCCTCCCCTCCATCCCTTATTGACACTGTTAAACACAGTTAATGTGACACATTAGCGGAGCTCCCACTGGGCGGTTTCTATACATGCATTCAGCTGAGAACAAAACATGCAGTAACACAAAGCTAATATTATCTAAATTCCTGTCTGAAGTTATGTAGCATGTTTTTGCCACAGGATGCTGAACTGAAGACAGTTTTGAGAATACTACATGGTTCTAGGTTATTTTGATGCATATTTGTATTTTTTTAAAAATTTTGCTTAAAGGGTGAGGCTGGGATGCTGTGGAGTCAAATATATTTGGTTTGCAACTGAATGTTTATGGCTGCAGGATGGTGTATGTGGGAGTGACTAAAACTAAACTACAGCATGTGTGATCACGGTAATAAAAAACATGTCCATAAAGATGCCCATAAAAAAATCTATACAAAATACAGAAAAACCTTCATAATGTGTATGACATCTATTGAGGAAAAATAGAAATAAAATTAGACTAAGACTGTCCAAAATGCACTAAAGAATGCTCTAGAGCAGACCTGGGCAAATTGCGGCCCGAAGGCCAGATGTGACCCGCTGAAAGATTCTGTGTGGCCCCGAAGGCCATCGTGAGCACTTAGAAAAAGTTAAATTAAAATATAACAAAAACAGTCAATATCATTTTACTTACCACTGAACTGTGATTGGGCCTTTATTCTGAAATGTGTCAGTGCTGTGTTTATTGGTAATGATAACAAACTGTATATTTTATATTAAACTGTATAATGTATGCATTCCAGACTGTAAAACTTGAAATTGTGTACCCTCTCTTACAGATGATCCACCTTTCAGCTGTAGCCGACTGCACATCGCAACATCCGAGACTCCACCTGACTGTGATGCCCTCGTCCACGCTCATCAGAGACTTCATTCCTCACAGTGAGTAACATTTGTGTCTGAGCGCATCTCTCTCACTCTCTTCGCTCGACCACTCACTCACGACACACACATTAATCACTGAATTATTCTCTACTCTTATAACATGACAATAGCAGACAACAGCCTGCCACAACTTCCTGTAATAGGTCCGAAAGTCCGAACCATCTAAAGGAGGTAGGTGTGAAAGCACCCTTAAATAAGCTGCACTCTCTCTTTTTACACACCCTTAAAAGTACTGGCTTCAGTACCCAGCCGTAGGCCTGGTGGGGGTTCTGGCGGCCCGCCAGGCCTGTACTATTATAGGGGAAACACTGGTCTATCCATAGAATCCATTTTCATTCATATATCTTGAGGTGAGAGGTCAAGGGAAAATGGCCACGCCAGTTTTTCCCATGCCAAAATTTAGCCTAACTTTGGAGCATTATTTAGCCACGTTTAGCCATCATTTAGCCACAAGTTAGAATGACATGGTTGGTACCAATGGGTGCCGTAGGTTGTCTGAGACCGCTACTGCCTCTTAAAGACAGTAATGTGAGCCAAAATTGCTGGCTGTCTCGAGAGTCTCTAAAGTTTAATATTCTGCATTCCGGATGGGAGGCATTGGTGGGCCGTGTGTGGCCTGCAGGCCGCCAGTTGACAGTCACTGGAGTACACTATGCACATACTCTTCTCATAAGATAGAACCCTACTTATAATTATGCATGGCTTCTAGAAAAGTGCAGCTTGCTGGTGACCTTGTGCCTTGGCTAGTACCACCCTTACTGCTTCTCCACCCTCCATATTTACCAGCAGTGCAAGCATCACACCGCTGAGAGTCTCATTACATTGCCATTGCCAGATAATAAGACACAGGGGGTGTTTTTTTTTTATAGCCCAAGTCTCTCACCTGCCACTGAATGTGCAGAGAGAGATGGCAGCATGTGAAGGAATCACAGATATAATAAAACGTAATGAAGAGAACATGATGAAGCATCATCTCTGGAGTCCCTGTCTATTAAACCTGCCTATTATGATGCTAATGAGAGGTGTATTTTATTGTAGCGATGCAGGGTTGAGCACATTATTGGGCCTGTAGTTTTTATGAACATTAACTACAAATAGTCTCCCCACAAATCAGTTTTATACTGTTTTGGGACTGCTGCCGTGTTTAATGGAGAACAACAGAGATGAGGAAAAGGAAAGAGAATAAAAGACCCTGAGTTAACTAAAGAGCAAGTGCAAAAGGAAGACCAAGAAACTGTTGGCGTTTTAATAACATTTTTCAGTGGACCCCAAGCAGTCACATTTTTACTCACTGTGGGCTCATTTCCCACTGCAATATAAAGTCATGCACCTCTATGGAAACAGCACAACCATGGCTAGAAGTAGGGACAACTAAAAATGTATTTTGTGCACTATAACAGTTATAATGCCATATATCATAAAAAAGTTGAATTTCTTATTTTACAAAAAATTGAAAACAATTTAATCTACATAGTCAACATTTTTTAGATTGTCCTCCACCGAAAAATGGCAGCATAGGTTGTTTGTACAAGCTTTAATTCTGACCCATATTTACATTTATTGTTAGGTGGCACCCTCTAGTGGGTGTAGTAATTATGATGGAAGCAAAGCAAGAAGTAATGTAACGTAATATAAAGAGCGAGAAAGACCATTTAGGGCAGGAAGGGTCAAACAAACACAGGACTTTGACCCAGGAGACCGCTGTTTGCGTCCCGTTAGTAAGCGGCGAGTTATTTTCATTTTAGGTAACAAACAGAACTGCGTCACATTCTATGTCACATGCGTAATTACATCATGTAATAATGTAAGAAATGTAGTGGTTTTAACGCAAACAAAGGTCTTTTCCTAACCCTAATCCTAACATACCCAAGTCGTTTTTGGGCCTAAACCTAAGCAAACTGTGACTGTTTCACAATGTTTACAATGTTTTTAAAACCGCAGCCTTGACCAACCACGATCACATTTAGGTATGAGAACAGTAATGGCTTTTATGGGTCGTATTAGAGGGTAGGAACTTTAAGGAATTTTAAGCTTAGATTTGGTTACTTTTCCTGACGGAAGCGTTCATCAGATGATGCATTCAAGGACGTCAGAAAGTTGAAAATATGATAATGTCTGTCTTAACAGTTTCTGGCTATGATAAAGGGTGTAATTTGGCGTTTTTTGGTAACCTTGCAAGCAAGATGGATCGCACGTGCAAATCCATCTTTCCAGGCTTCAAGATATGTTTGTGGCAGGACACCGGATAACCGGACCAATCAGCGAGGAGCTACTGGCAGCTACGAGCGTGGGTTAGGTGTTCATTCAAAACAACAATGGCAGCTCCGTGTCCTGTGCTGTGAGGAGCTAATGGTACCGGGCGTGGTTTAGGTGTATGAGGTGCTGTTCGTTCAAAACAACAATGCTGGCTCCATGTAGATGCTGCAAAACCGCAATAGCATCGGTTATATCAGAACTAGAGACTATTTCTTAATTGAAAGAAGAGCAAATAACGACACTGGAGGCTTTTCTGCACTTCTCCTGACTCGCTTTGGTACAAGTTTGGTAGACAGATGGTTCATCCAATCACTTTCCAGGTATTTTTATTTTTTAAGTTTCTAATGATGGCTTCTAAGATGGTTCTGCGAAACAACCATCTGATGGTGTCAGGTTAGGGTTTTGGGGTTCAGAGCATTAAATATTTGAACTTCTTCAGAATGGACGTCATATATTTACTGGTCTCAGCCACTGAAAACAAACTACATTTTGGCAGTACAATCTGACTTGACTTTGGCCTAGAACTTCAACCTTGCAACAGGTCACAAATATATACTTTGTTTTTTGAATAAGACTCAGTAATTTCCTAATACAGTCGGTCACTAGTTTTTTGCATAAATAACTCAAACAGGAGGAAATAGTGCATTTGTTGCTGTGGATGAATCCATGTTTGGTGCTGTAGGGAGTATTTTCTGCAGCTGAAACCTGTGTGTGGGGTTGATTTAAAATAGACATAACTTTTTAGTAGGATCAATTCATTGCTTGGTCTTGTACTTTAACAAGATTTGTTGACAGTAAGACAAAAAACGTAAAACAAGAATACTGTCAGCCTTATCCATTTGTTCATTAAAGAGGGCCAACAAAAGGTCACAGGATGCATTTCAAAAGATACCTTCAGTTCAAATTCTCAAAGCATCTGTCAGTTGACCACAGGCTTTAATGGTGTTAAGCTGCTAATGTGATACAAGCATGATGCTACATCCTCTGCCATCAACATGTCCCAGATATCAAGCGTCAAAGGCTGGTGCAGCTGTAAAAGTTCCACAGGAGCAGGGTGTTTTGAGTCCTGTGGAATGGTAACAGACCTCATAGCTTACACTCTTTAATTTTGTTCAAAGAAAATGAATTTACCTGGATCTGTTCAGTCCAATACTCAGAGGGTGCATGCTGGGTACATTATGTTCCCCTGCCCCTTTGCAATAAGACAGACAGAGCGTAGAGCACAATATTCATTATTTTTCATATAAGTACTGTACTGGATCACAATGGAATATGAGGCACATATTGATTTGAAGATCAACAGTGAAAAGCCCCTTCATCCTTATTCCCTTTGATGCTCCCAGTGTTTGAAAGCTCAGTTCCCCTCTCTGCTTTTGTAGTTTCTTTACTGTGGACGTCATAGTGGATGACATACGGTGATATTTGGATGCTATGGAATGAGTGAAGGGTCTATGAACTGACCACTTCGTCTTTAATCAGTTGCCACATTGAAGTGATTGACTGATTTATTCTTCCCCAGTCTCAATTATGTGCACGTAATTGAATCAACAAATAAATAAATGCATCTGAAGTGGTCATGGGGGTAATTGGTAATAAACAGTTTATGCCACATAAAAGCAAATACCACTCAAAGGCTCAATAAAAAGGTATACAAAAAAAACTCCTCAACTGTTCTGACTGGAAACTGAGGACAGTGCTCCTTCATTTGTCAGCAAACTAATGCTAGCTATCTATTTTCAATCTACAGACCAATACTGAACAATTCTAAAAGAATGCTGGCAAGTTCTTTTGGGAGATATACTCTTTCGTTTAAGACGTGAGTGTTTTCTCTTTGAGTCATCACCATTAGCATCAGTTCAATTTGCCATGTTCGGAGACAAATTATTTTTTGTCCACAATTGTCCACAATAGAATTGGGGGTTTCAGGAAGTAAAGGTTTTGTTCATTTTGCATAGTCATGTCTAGATGGTAACTCAAGATTTGCAAAAGTCTCACAAGATGGTTAAGGTAAGACATTGATCTTAAATGGTTTAGGTTAGATGATTAAGGTTAGGCAATTAGGTTAGATGGTTAAGGATAGGCATTGAGGTTAGATGGTTAAGGTTAGACATTGAGATTAGATGGTTAAGGCTAGGCATTGAGGTTAAGGATAGGCATTGAGGTTAGATGGTTAAGGTTAGGCATTGAGGTTAGATGGTTAAGGTTAGGCATTGATGTTAGATGGTTAAGGATAGGCATTGAGGTTAGATGGCTAAGGTTAGGCATTGAGGCTAGATGGTTAATGTTAGGCATTGAGGTTAGATGGTTATGGTTGGGCATTGGTGTTAGATGGTTATGGTTGGACATTGAGGTTAGATGGTTATGGTTAGATTGTTAAGTTTAGGCATTGAGGTTAGATGATTAAGGTTGGGCATTGGTGTTAGATGGTTAAGGTTAGGAATTACGGTTAGATGGTTAAGGATAGGCATTGAGGTTAGATGGTTATGGTTAGATGGTTATGGTTAGGCATTGAGGTTAGATGGTTAAGGCTGGACATTGAGGTTAGATGGTTAAGGTTAGACATTGAGATTAGATGGTTAAGAATAGGCATTGAGGTTGGATGGTTAAGGTTGGACATTGAGGTTAGATGGTTAAGGTTAGGCATTGAGGTTAGATGGTTGAGGTTAGGCATTGAGGTTAGATGGTTAAGGTCAGGCATTGAGGTTGGATGGTTAAGGTTAGATGGTTAAGGTTAGGTATTGAGGTTAGATGGTTGAGGTTAGGTATTGAGGTTAGATGGTTAAGGTTAGGCATTGAGATTAGATGGTTGAGGTTAGGCATTGGGGTTAGATGGTTAAGGTTGGACATTGAGGTTAGATGGTTAAGGTTAGACATTGAGATTAGATGGTTAAGGTTAGGCATTGGGGTTAGATGGTTAAGGTTGGACATTGAGGTTAGATGGTTAAGGTTAGGCATTGAGGTTACATGGTTATGGTTAGATGGTTAAGGTTAAATAGTTAAGATTGGGCATTGAAGTTAGATGGTTGAGGTTAGATTGTTGAGGTTGGAAATTGAGGTTAGATGGTTAAAGCTGTGTATTATATTTGTGCATTTTCCATGGCAGGGGGTCGTCACACTCCCCAGCATTGCACGCTAGACAGGTGTGCCTGTAAAGTTGGCAGTTTATCTTCCTTGACGAATGATCAACAATGAAAACAACAGCGCTGATTGGTGCTTCACCATGGGCTGTTTGCTCCTGGATTTCAAACTGAACTTTCATGGTGGCTCGTTTGGAAACAATCACTTAAATTATAGTTCACCAAAATGTGAAAACATTTTAGGCGAGAAATAAGGTATTCAGTTGCATTTTAGATTGACAACAGTTGGTTTGAGAGATTTTCAGAAGCTTTGCGAGGCGGTGGCGGCCGCTCATTTGCATAAAGTAGCTGGATCTCAACTTCATACAAATGAGGAGCGTGCAACTCGACGGCCTGTCTCTCAAAATTTGCCGCCACTTTACCAGAATGCATTGCATGGCTGCTCACATAGACAATGAATGGGAAGCATGGAAACAACGGTGACTGTGGACACACAGCTTAAAGTTAGGCATTGACCTCAAATGGTTAAGGTTAGATGTTTAAGATTGCCTCCAAAAGAAAAAAAAAAAGAAATCCAAAAGAAAAGTCTCTTTGTGTCTCAGCACTGTCACAATGAGTCGACTCCCCCTCTCGCTGAAACGTCGTGTTGACTTAACTCCACAAGATAACCACGGTGACAATGAGTTTTCAGGGTTATGGAAACAAGCAGTCAGGAGGCATTCAGACACGTCAGCGTTGACATTGAGCTGCTGGGGTAAGTCAAAGTCAATGAGAAGCCATTATGTTGAAAAATATAGTGGTGAAGCAGCAATAGTATCAGCATAAGTGAAAGGAACAGGTAGGAGGAAACAAAGACGTTAGACGCACAGTCTGTGCCAGAGAGGTAAGACAACAGACATAAAGGATTCGGGGAGAGACGAAGAAAGAGAAAGAGACAGAAAGGAAGGAGACGGGAACAAACCGGGAGGGGTGGGGGCTTCATTTTTGAGACAATGAAAAATTCATAGCACCTTCACCGGCTGCCAGCCTGAATCAAAGGAGGATATGCATCGCTGACGGGCCTTGCAGGAATAAAATCAATTTATCTCTGATTTCACGAGGGGGGTTAAAAATATCCCCATCACTTATTTATGTCTGTGTCGTCCCCTGACACCCCGAGAGTGAGGTGACAGCCACCCTGCAGAGAGCCATACTGTTTCTCCACCCCTTCAAGGATGCTAATTCACACAGACGCTAAGAGGGTCTGAACACCAGCGGCACGCATGCAAACTTTTGTTCTTACAGCACTAACTTTACATCTGACATAACAGCATGTGTGAGGTTATGTGTGTGCATAATACACTGGACTGATCAGTCGAAATGACACTGGTTAGACACACAGACTCTAAAATGTTGACGTAGTCTCTGTGACGTCACCCATTTCTGAAGGAGGGGGGGTGGTTTATATGATCCCGTGACGTGCGGTCCAAAACGTGCAGATGTGCGGTGGGCGGAGCCAGTGTATTTCCTGTAATGGCCACAGGAGATTGTCGTTTACATGATCCTGTGTAAATCGATCTAAAATAAGAACCAGAACAGCTGCAGACTTCATTTTTATTGCTGCAGAAAGCTAAGGCTTCTGTCTTTAGAGTCAGCACGTTGTACAGTGTTGATGATGTCATCACATTACGTGACGTGCGGTCCAAAACCGCTTGACAAACTGTTGCAAACGGCTTTAATTAATTTCTTTCTTTCTTTCATTCTTTCTTTCTTTCTTGCACACAAAGTGCCCAACCATCATAGGTTTACAAGACACCAAAATTAATGTTGCAGTGTTCAAATAAATCATCATATTTCATTTCAATACATAATTAAAATTAGCTCCACAGCTCAGTCTTAAACAAAACATTTTGCCCTTTCTCCCAGGCTTGGCAAATAAAATCTGCCACAAAAATGGTTCCCTTTTCCAAAGCACAACTCAAGCTTCTCATAATCGTCTAACCAAATAGAAATCAACATAAATGGAGGTCATTTTACTAAAAACAGAACGTCTCTTAAATCCTTATAAACAGGACAGTAAAAGAACAAATTAACATAATTCTCTCGGCCGGGAGTTAAACTCACGGTCACTGCAGCAGGGACTATGGGGCCTCTGTACTGTATGGGGCTATACTTGTGCATTCCAATAGAAATCATCTTAAGTAGTGACGTTTGCTAATATATTGGAAGAAGTTACTCACAAGTAAAGCTTGAAAACTGTGAAAACAGGCCAATATTGCCCAGAAAATGTATCTTTTATCAGTGCTCATTTTATAGGTTAGAGCCTGAAGGGGCCTCACCTACAATAACATGAGAAGAAACATCAAACAGGCAATGAAACCAAGAAGTTGATGCTATATTGCCTGAGGCCCTCCTTCAATATTTTTGAGATTGGTGATTATTTTTATTCATTCTTCCATAGTAATTAATATCTTAGAGTCCTTACTATTTTCCCACTTTGCCAAGGATGAAAACTATTTATTCATTAATATTTTATTATAAAGCAGGTCTAAGTGCTCTATAAATACTGTGAAAGTATCAAAACGCTCAACCCACAGAGAAAAGCACACAGCCCGTATTCAGAAACTGTGCCTTTAGACGAGCCGCCAGGACTTCCGTAAAGTTGTGATGTCACAGCTATATTATATATAGGTAGAAAGTGTCGTTACAGTCATTCCCCGACTGCAATGATGGTGCAGAGACGCCGAGAGCGCAGATGCGGAAGACCTGGAAACGCTGACCAATCAGAGCAAACTGGGCTTTTTCAGAAGGGAGTCTTAAAGAGACAGGCGCTAAAACAGAGCGTTTCAGACAGAGTGTGAATACAAGTATATTCAGACAGACAGTATGATACAAATAATGTGTTTTTTGGACATTAAAGCATGTAAACATGTTCTAGTAGAAACCCAAAATACTATAAACCTGAAAATGAGCAGAATATTCCCCCTTTAATACAGAGAAATGGTGGAAAGTTACTAAGTTACTCAAATACTGTACTTATAATTTTGAGGTAGGGCTGAACAATTTGGTCAAAAAAAAAAAGAAATCTAATTGTGATTATTCTGACTATTGGATGAAATGATCATTTTCATTCATATTCTCTTTGGTATTGAAAACTAGTTGTTTTTTTTGCATTTGTAAACATGTTCTAGTAGAAAAGCACGAACCTGAAAATGAGCACAACATATCCGCTTTAAATATAATACGCTTAATAATATTGTATTTTTTTTTCCCCGAGTTGTCCCAATCACCTCAAATCTTAAGAGAGGTGTTGGCAAAGCGAGCGAGAAAAACAAAAATGAGAATTAGTCAGAAAGTCTGTGATTCAAGTGCAAAAAAAAATAAAAAACAGAAGCTAATTGTAATCTGTCATAAAGCTTGAGTTAAACACTTGAATACAAGTTGCTCATTAGAGACGCTTGAGCCACCGGGCCGCTGATGACTCGCGGTGTAAATGGAGTCGGCTTTAAAAGGCAACCCGGCAGCCTCCTTGATAAGGCTCTTGGTTGCACTGAGACTGTTTGTGATGTGCAATCCATGAGAGACAGAGGAAGCAGGCAGGCAGGCAGTCATTATTTTCTCCACAATTACCTGAAGTCCTTGATAACGAGCAAAAAAAAAAAAAAAAAAAAAAAAACGCCATATAATTAGAAAAACACCAGCAACACCATTATTGTCAGGAGAACACAACAGTATAATGAAGCAATTATAAATGAGCAGCTTTGTGCTTGTCATTAATTTCTGCTTTTAAGGATGTGGAGATGAAGCATGGCTAAACGTCAGAGGGAGACGATGTTTAGGTGCTGGGTTAGGGTACACGCGAGGAGAGCACTCTGGGGTGTGTGTGTGTGTGTGTGTGTGTGTGTGTCTGTGTGTCTAATGCATTCTTATAAACCGTTATAATATCATATGAAAAGTATTGCACAGCAGTTCGTATAATATATACATGTCCTCAGGTTTAAATACACGGCCCGATCACGTGATAGACACGTTACATTAACGTCTCGATTATTGTTGTGAAACTGTAATAATTTGGTAGGTTTAGTCATCAACAACAACAACAACAACACTGTTGGTATGGGTCGTAAGCAGAAACATAGGGATTGCAATAAAATTGCATTAAAAATCCTACTGCCTACTGCCTGTTTTGCTACATATGTGTAATTAACATCGCGATTAACGTTGTGAAACGGGAATAATTCGGTAGGTTTAGGCTACAAAAACACTTTGTTAGGATTAGGCAACAACCAGTTTTAAACACGTGGTCAGCGTTGTGAAACGGTCACAGTTTGGTTAGTTTTAGGCACCAAAACTATACTTTGTACGGTCGCGTGATACACACGTCATCAACTCGCGATTAACGTTGTGAAACGGGAATAATTCGGTAGGTTTAGGCTACAAACATGCTTTGTTAGGATTAGGCAACAATGACTTGGGAAGGTCAGTAAAAAAAACGCAGGGATTGGCATTAAAAATCCTTACTTCCTGCTTCTGGTTTAAATACGTCCCGGTCACATGATACAAACGTCATTAAACCAATTCGGTAGGTTTAGACTACAAAAACACTTCGTTAGGTTTAAGAAACAAAATGAGTAAAATCACATTAAAATCCCTACTTAAATACATGTGATACACACACACTCGAACTCCAGTCTCCTGTGTGAAATCCTGCGTGCCCCCCCCCCCTAGAGTTTTAAACCCGGGCCGCAAGTCTCACCATTACGTGCTATATGTACAAATTACAGTGCATAGTACAAACAGGGGATGACACCAGCCTGGTGTGTGTGTGTGTGCGTGTGTGTTTGTGTGTGTGTGGGAAGCTGCGGTCACAGACACAGAACTGCTGCTGGTGATGAGTCCACCAAGTCTCCTGCGTGGACAAAATGTCCACTGGGGGACACTTTAAACGCGTTATAATAACCTTCTATCACGCGAGCGCAGCTAAAGCTTTCAGTCTGAAATGTGTGTTTACAAATATGCACAGATGAGGACACGCAGGTTGCACGGCGCGGCCTCAGACGGCCGGATATCATCATCACGCTGCATTCAAGTTGTTTATTTTTGCATCAAGTGGAAGATGCTCGCTCGCCAAATGAAAGGTAATGAGGAAAAGTACATGCTGGGCGAGGAGCTTGCCCTTTTCACATATCATCACAGAGATTGATCTCTCCTTCCCTTCCCCTCACTCGCATCCAGTCTCAATTGAGAGATACTACATTTGAAATTCATGCATATTCTCCTTTGAAATGTATACCGCGTGCTCCTGATGCAGCCGCGCAATTAGGTAACGTGTTGCATTTCATTAAAAAAATTTCCTCCCCAACCACTGAGTGGATTAGAGACACGTCTTTTTATTAATGAGCCTTTTTTTTTTTTCCCCCCCTCTTTGATTCCTCCGCATATTGAAATGAGTGGAGACAAGATGAAATCCCAGTTTCCTCCTGATATGTCAGGGCTACTGTTGTTTGCCGCCTCAAAAAAGGCATCACGCGGTAAAACAAACAAAACAAAACAAAAAAAAGGTGAGCAAATAAGAAAGACAGTGAGTGAGTGAAGTCACTCCACTTGGTATACACGGAGAGTGCAACTCCAAAGCATTGTCCTCCTCGGTTTAGAAATGCCATCTTATTAACACATCCTACAGCACACTTCATCACATTGTCTTGAGAAGGCAATTGTATGGAAGGGGCAATTAGGACGGAGAAGCTGTGAGGTTGCCATTATTTTAGAATTTAATGACCACGCAATACGGAGCTAGATGTAGAAATGAGGGCTACAATACTACAATTATGCATAATCTGGCAGATCTTAGCGCACCCCCCACACTCCTCTTCCTTTCGCCTTGAATAAATTTACATGGAAATGCATCTCTGCCTAATTTATTCAGAAAAATTAGAATATACATTACAAATATTTCCATAGACGACATCGGCAACATGCGGTTGGGAATTTAATGACTTATTTCTTTGTATTCATGCTTATGGATTAGGTCGGGGGGGGGGGCAGTGGGGGGGCAGGTGCTTTTTTTAGAAAACAGATACATAATTAAACACAGGTGTATATATTGATATGTATAGTCACCTTTCATTTATTTCAAGCTGCTGTGCCCATTTATTTATTATATAGGGAGAGAAAGCTTTCCGGCCAGGGGTGTAAATATAAATAGTGCACTGGGGCCCGGGGGGTGGTGGGGTGGTGGGAGTAATGTGAAAACTGGCCTTTGGAAACATGGATGTATAAAGATGTATAAAGAGAACTGGATACAGAGTTCATTCACTCAGTGGCACATGAAGCCAAAAAAAATTGTACTTCGCACTGTTGGGCCTCGAGCCGGCTAGTTCCGGTTTAGCCCTCTGCTAACTTGAATGGGGATTAAATGACTTAATCGTGCGTCTCTTCTAGACTTTCAAAATGCTATCGGACCAAATGGATGAAATTCTGATAGGGAAACAAGTAACTTTGCAGAGGTTGTGACGCTGAAAATAATGTATCCACAGATTCACCGACATCTCTTTCACTATGTAAGTCTATGGGGAAAAATATTTTTGGGCCCAGTGGCATCACGTGATGTAATACCACTATTTGGCCACTATGTCAAATTGGCTTCAAAGCCCAGCACTCGTCCTGAAGGCCACCTTGGAAATACACCAATACAATACATATACATATACATATACATGTTTAACGAAGATATAGATTCCCTCTAAAAGGCAAATCCATCTTCATCATTTTTTAAAAAAATAGTCAGTAACAATCTATTACAAAATGATATGCTTATTCTACATAAACTATAACTATAAACAAACTATTAAAAAACTATTCAATTAAATTAATAATTTCTTAGGTATTTTTGCTGCCAAATGTCAAGTTTCTATTGGATCATGTTTGGATCATGTGACAGTATGATGCGTGCGTGCGAGATTGTCTGCAGGTGTGCTGGAGTGAGGGCAGAACTGTCAGCTGCATCTCATCACTATAATCAAGCGCGCTTCAAATACTCCGATTTTTATAATGTGGACACAGAAATCCAATTTTCTTCCAATCAGATCTGGGCCACTTTGATATGTGGTCCTGAATCAGATACAGATCCGTTTTGTTGCAATGCGACCTCGGTCTGAACGCTCATATCGGAATTCATGCAACTTTTAAGACCCTTATCCAAACACATACGTTTGTGCCGCTTATCAAGCTCTGTGTCCCGCGGGACCACCAGTATACAACCTTATATTTTTAGTTTCATAAAATGTACCCAAATTCACAAATATGTGGGATATTACAACAGACATTCATCAAATTACATTACATCACATCACTCACCCTCTCCTGTTGCAGCCAGTACAACCAAACTCCTCCGGGAGATAAATCTCCTGAACTTTGTATCCTTCTGTGAGAGTCTTGTGGAGAGTCGCTGACAAAAAGTAGTCCAGTGAAGCCATTAACATCACAATCCCACCGCTCCAACTTTGCTGTCCAGTTGGCTATCCACGCACACCTCTGTAGAAAAGCAGCCATTTCTCCACAAAAAGCCATAATTCGGCTCTCTTTCTCTGTGTCCTCGATATTATCTGCTCACGAATTCGCTGGTTTCAACTGCATATAAACTTAGAAATTAAACCATAACCGCTGACTTCAGTCACCTCCGTGGTTCAGCATGTTTACTTCCTTAACACAAAGGCCCAATCTCAATCTCCACCCAGGCCTTCAGCCCTGCACCCTCACAGACTTAATTAGCGTCACCTGTGTGTGCAGCTGTAGTGCGTCAGTGTGTGAGTGCATGAGGGCAGGAAAGGGACAGCACTTTGCTGCACCATATCATGTTACAGTACCTTGACAATGCCAAAAACTGTTTTGTACAATTGTGGATTTGTGGATTTTTTAAACTTTATATCTGACTCCCTGTTTGTGTCTGCATCTGGGTTCACTAGTTCAGCAGCAAGTTTAGGCACAAAATCTGCCAAAACTGAGTATGTTTACATGCACACTAATATTCCACTATTATTCTGAATATGACAATATTCTGAATTTGATGCAAGTCATGTAAACAGCATATTTTGCTTGGATAATCCAAAAAAGGCCTTTTTCTGAATATCGCATTTTCCGATTAAGACGTGAGATATGCCGGTGTTATTGTAGTTTTAGAAGCATTCTTTAGACATGTAAACAGCACATTCAGAATATGCACCTCAATTGGGCCGCAGTTTACAAGGCTGGGGTACAAATGCATGCACAAAAGAAAAGCCCACATTTCTTGTTGCTGCAGACCCCTGTCCCCTGTCCCGTCCCTCCCCACAGGGAGAGAGAGTGCACGGTCCCGGGAAGCAGCGAGGTCCGGGACGAGGGTGCTGTCACGGCCGGAAACGCGAGCCACCTGCACAAACATCACAACACTGACCTTTTTTCCTTCAGGTGGTTGAAGGAATGAAAGAGGGAGGCTGTGTTTGTAAGGTCCGGTGGAAAACTTTGAAAAACTCCTATTTTGACGGCTGCAATGTAAACAGGAATATTAGTGAAATATTCATTTTCATTAGCCATGTAAACATCTTAGTAGGAATATTGTCTTTTTTCAGAATAAGGACAAAAAACAATATTTCGTGCATGTAAACACAGTCACCGACAAGTGTGTGTGAGCTTCCTAACTAGTACGTACACTGGGGCCCGTTATAATAGCGTGCACTGGGGCCCCGTCATAACTACCTTACGCCCCTGTTTCCAGCCCATACGAGAGACAGAGAATACGCACTGAGGAAATGTGTGCTCTGCATGTGCGAGCGTGTGTGTGTATGTATATATATGTGTGTGTGTGCCACTTGTAGTGGCAAGATGCATGACTCTGGACACAACCCAAAAGCAGGGATTATTGACATGGATGCTCCACCATTAATAAGCCGCTGCATCCTTTGTGTTCGGGGTCGCCGTTGCTGCAGTTAACTATAAGTTGTCAAGGCTGCTCCAGCCGCACAATGCGTACCTCATGCATCTCCTGTCAGCAGGCATAATTCCTGGATGCTGGCACGCCGCTGATTTCTGCATAAGTGATGCGAGCCTTCTAGTAGAGTTAGGAGCACGAGTCTTTTGCCATTGAGAGATGTTCATCATTCTTGATCTGGCTCTGTCAAGACCTGGTGTTTTAGTGCCTCTCACGATTAGGCAGAATTGACAGGCCAAGAAGGCAGTGAATAGCAAAAATGTGTGGAACTAAGGGGGTGTGGTGTCGGCTGTAGGGTGAAGTGGAGTGTGGCCGCCATTTAATCTGCAATTTATCAGTTTAGGCTGCACCATGTAACATCAGGGAGATTACATTCCAGAGAGAAGGAGCTCTATCTCTCCTCCATCCTCCCCCCCTCCTCCTCCTCCTCCTCCTCCTCCTCCTCCTCCCCTATCTCCTCTCGAATGCCTCCTAATGTCGTCTGACGGCAGAACGCCGAGGACAAAGAGGGAGGACTGTCTTTATTGTCACCATTATTGTTTGTGAAACCCTTAATTAATATATAGCATTGTGGACTCCTCTGTGAGTAAGCAATGAAGTGCCGGTGACAGAGAGACGGAGCGTAAGAGGTTTGCGGCAACCGAGACAGGCTGCATCTTTTATAGAGGCCGTTTGTCATAAAGAAAAAGTTGGGCCACATTTTAACATGCACAAGCACGCAGACGACTGCACGTGCATTCAAACGCACACACACACACACACACGTACGCGCGCACACCGCCATTGACGTCTGCACATGACCTCTGACAACACTGATCACGTTGGGCCAATAAATGCTTAATTGCCATTTTTCCGTTGGGCTGCTTTATTGATGTCATTTCAAAAGTGATTAATATGAACTGTTAACTAGCTGTTGCATTTAGCACTAAACAAAACTCAGCTGGCATGTTGAATTAAATGGATTCCTTTGATTTTTCTAATTTTGTGCAGAGATTAAATTGATCAAAAATGTGTTGTTATATGTCAAACTACAATGACATTAAAGCAATGGTGTAGGTTTCATCCAACTGATGGTGGAAATGTCTTTATTTATGGAAGGGAAAACACAAAATCTAATTCAAAATATAATAAGTAAGCAGTAAGCAGGGCCGTTTCTAGCTTTTTGGGGGAAAATGTTGTTTAGGGGCCCCCTGTTTTGTGAAACTAGGGTGGGGGGGGATTCCAAATTCTCCAATTTAACATTTATCTGGATCAATCTGGTGCAATTTAAGAGGAAAAGAGGCTCGAGCTGTGATTCTTTTTTTTTTCTCAAATTCAAATCAAACATCTGAAGTTGACCCCAGCTATGATATGATAATAATACATCAAGACACTCCTGAGAACTGACAGAAGCATTAAAAAATACATAATAATTACTAATTGATTGACTAAAGAAGTCAAAATGACCAACTATAGTCACTGACTATGTAAGTGGGGGCAGCCCTACTTGTTATTATGAATCTATTGTGTACAACCTTAATCACCATTTCTTTGT